>PISW01005952.1:10357-119993 GCA_004023785.1 Mungos mungo
GACAGGAGAGCAGATTCGAAGGAGTGGGAACGGGCAGGAAGTCGGTGGGGAGGCCGCTGCGTCATCCCGGGCAGTCCCGGAGGCCCCGGCTCAGCCAGTAACGGTCAGGATGGGAAGGAAGAGTAAGAGGTTTTCAAGAGGTGGAGTCCATCGATCCTGGTCCGCAGGTGTGAGGGGCCGGGCACCCGGCTGGTGCCCAGCGCGAGGAGCAGCAGGGGGCGGGGGCCGGGGGCAGGGAGCGGCGGGTAGGATTTTAGTTCCGGACTCCAGTCTCTCGGGCCTCTGAGCCTCTGCGTGCGGATGTCTGGCAGGCGCTGTGGCACATGGGCCTGGATCTCAGGAGAGAGACCCAGGCTGGCGACGGAGGTGGCACCACTGTGTGGCTGGCGACGGAAGCCGCAGGAGAGGCGAGGCGGCCAGAGGCGGCTCGTACGAGGGGAGAAACGCACGGATCAGCGGCGGCTCCTCCCCAGCTCACGCTGCCGCCGAGAAGGGCAGACGAGAACACGGGGAGGCGCGACATCGGATTCTCTCCGCACTTGTAACGACCCGCGTCCTTCCCCGTCATCGACACGCAACTCACCGTGAGGAAAACCGATACGGGACAATGTCCTTTCTACTAACCGTTCCTGGAAGAGAAGAGAAAGTGCCCTTTCCAGGCTCTGGTTACGACCTACAGGAGGCTCCGGACAAACCACACGAACCTAACCAGCCCAGAGAGGGCTAACGGGAGGCCCCCACAGACAGACTGACTCCTGGGGGCCGGCGTGACACACGTCCGGCAGCCTCTGCGGCCGCCCAGGGCAGCTTCTACAGAGTTCCTGTTCCTTTAGAGAGAAAAAAGAAAAAAAAAAAGAGAGAGAGAGAGAGGCACAAATCTGATTCCAGGTAACAAGAAAGTGGCAATTTTCAGAAACCACAACTAGTCGGTCGAACATAAAGATGCGGAATTAGGCCAAAGCCTTGGGATAGAAACCACTTAGAATTATGGGGGCACCTCTGGAGTTTCAGTAGCACTGCACTCGGTGTGCTCCCCGAGGCCACTGCTGCCCAGAGGACCGCTGGCAGGTGATTTCCCGCTGGCGCCTCCAGGCCGCCGCTCCGCCCTGGCGGACTCTGAGGGGCACACACGCGTGCCATGCTTCAGAAACGGAACTGCACAAGAGCTGCCCGTTCCCAGCCCCCGCTTTCGCTTCCAGGACGGCAGAAATGCACCCGTGACCCTGTGACGCTTCTTCCCAAGCTGAAGCCAAAAGGGACCTGAGAGATGGTCCAACCCGAGTCTTCACTGGAGGAGCGAGGAAGCTGGAACCCAGAGGGGCACGGCCGCTGGGACACGGTCACCCGGCGGGGCACGCGGCCAGCTGGGTGACAGCCGAAACTCAATACGGGCCCCTCAAAAGCTCCGTCCCGTGCTGTCACAACACGCACGCGGCCTTCTGAACGCTCCACCAGAAACGCGCGCCGGGCTGGGACGAGCTCCCGCTAGTGCGGGCCCGCCACACGCACGGCTCTGGGCGCGGGGGCCGGGGGCGCAGGCGTGAGCCCAGAGTCCTCCCACAGCCCTGACGTGGAGGCCAAGGCAGAGACAGCTTGTGTCACTTGCCCCAAATCAGAAAGCTGACACAGAGGGCTGGGGAGTCAAACCCGAAAGAGCCTGACCCCAGAGCCCTGGTCACAGACACCCAGTTTACAAAGTGGACAGAATCCAAATGTTTATCTTTATACTGGCCTTTGTGTGCAAGCATTTTCCCAAAGAAACAGTGCAAGAAATCCCAGACTAGAGGCGCCTGGGTGGCTCAGTCGGTTAAGCATCCGACGACTCTTGATTTTGGCTTAGGTCTGGATCTCATGGCTCATGAGGTCGAGTCCCGCATCAGACTCTGCACTAACAGCATGGAGCCTGCTTAAGATTCATATTCTTTCTTTCTTTCCCTCTCTCTCTCTCAAAATAAATAAATAAACTTTTAAGAAAAGAAAGAAATTCCAGACCAGGGCGCTCCGGCCAGGTCAGAGGCCTTCGTGAGGGCCCCAGCGAGAGGGCTCCGCCTCACTCCGGATGAGCGGGCTGCCCTGAGCAAAACACAGCCCTTCTCACCCCTCCCCTGCAGTCCCCTCCTTCCTCCCTGAGGCGTCTTCCCGGGACCCTCATCCTGCCTTGACTGCCCCCCACCTCCCACATGCCATCCTACCCTGTCCCAACCCAGGGCTCCACGCCGAGAGGTCAGCAACCCTGCTCACCAAACTCCCAATCCCCTCATCCAACCTCCAGGCTCTAGGAGGAAAGATCTCCCACTAGGGCGCCTTACTGACACCTGCGCTCAGGCTTCCCCAGAGCAAGAAGGTGCTGACGACCTAAGAGAGTCTCTCATTGGCAGAACTGCAGAAACCTATACCAAAACCAAGTTTGGGGAGCTGTGCGATCGAGCAGAAGCCGCTGAGAGAGAGCCCGGCGCGGCCTGGGAGTCCGTCCCTCGTGATTGTCTGTGAAGGTAAAAGCAGCTCAGGCCCCGAGAGGATTAGCTCAGTGCCAGGCCGGTGCTTCACCAGTGTTACCTGTTCAGCCTCGGAATAGCTTTCTGCGGTGGCTACGATTATCATCCCCATATTACTGAATAGAAAACTGAGGCCCGGAGAGGTGGGCCCCACCGCTGTCAGAGAGCAGAGCTAGGACGTGAACCACGGCGGCCCAGCTCCGGAGCCCACGCTTTGACTGCTGAGCAGCACCATCACTCCCTAAACAAATCCACGTACACCGCTACCCCGCCTGGGGATCGTAACTACCATCTCCGTAGCGCCGGCTGGGGAGTGTCCTAGGGCACTCTACGTGCACGACTTCATCTTTACTACAACACCGTGAGCAAACACTAGCATGATCCCCATTGTACAGAGGAGGACACCGATGCTTTAAGAGTTTCTCCCTCGCTTGGTGAAGGCACAGCGTGAGCGCAGAGGGGGATCAGAACACCGGCAGCCGGACGCCAGGACTTAGCGGGAAGGCCCGGCGTCTCCGGCCATCTTCTCCTCTGCGTCTGATTCCAACAGTATCTATTTTGTTTGGTTGTCCTTTTTCTGCTTGGGTGACTCTTTGTTCTTTTCACACTGGCTCCCAGGGCATCAAGGCCTGGGGGTGGGAGCGGGGAGGAGGGGGGAGGGCTGGAGGCTGACCAGGGCAGCCCCTCCTGGAGCCAAAGCGCCGAGCGAGCAGCGGTGGTGCAGGTCACACGCTGGTGAAAGAACACCCAGAGGACGCCACCTGTGCCAGCGACACGGCCGGTCCCGGACGTCCTGGTCCTAAGTCGTGATGAGGAGTCAAGGCCTGGGCGGCATTTAACTGATTTTCTTTCCTCGTTCAGTGCTTAATGAATCTGTGGTCGCCAAGCACGTGTCAGAGAGGAACTGATTCTTTTCTCCGGCGGGCCTGGTGCTAAGGCAGATGCCAGGACCAGAAATCGGGGACCGACAACCCCCAGAGATGGACGACCCCCCAGAGGCCGATGGAACGGACCCTCCTCCTCCCAGGTCGCACACCACCGCCAAGACGGCGGCCCCCACACGGCCCCTGACTCCGCCGACTCCAGAAGACCGCGATCGGGCCCCATCCCCTCCGAAGCCCCGGCTCTCGGCCCGGCTCTCTCAGAAAGGACACGCGGGCCACAAGCGTCGCAGATAAAACTGCTAACCTCAGCCCTCAAGGAGCCTACCGTCAGTTCCCCAACTGCCCTCACGCTGTCCTTCCACACGACCCTTCTGGAAGCCGGCCCTGGCCTCCGTCACAGGATCTCAGAATGGTCTCTCGTCTCCAAGTAGCGACCGGACTGCTCCGTGACGGCCAAAAATGGAAACGTCCTATCGCACTCCATCAAAACACACTAGCTGCAAACCGCAAAAGGGGTTGTAAATTAAAAATTCAACAGAAAAGGCTTTTATTTTCTCTTTCATTCATTCAGTGAAGTTTAACCAAATGCTCGCTGTGTGCCAGGCGCCTTGCTAGGTGCTGGGGACGCCCGGCAGGGAAGGGGATAGACGCGGCCCCTCTCCTCGGGGACGTGAAAGAGGCCAGAGCCCCTAAAGGAAGAGGCTCGATCTAAAACAAGCCCACCCTGCTGGCCCCAAGAGGCAGACCTGTGAGCGGCACCTTCAAGGATGGATCTGAGGGAGCCCGCCGCCCCGGAGACTGGAAGCCGGGTACCTCCACGCTGGAAGGAGAGGCCAGGGGGGCAGGACGGAGGGAAAGCCTGCAGCCCTGCCGGCTCAGTGTTCTCGGGACAGAAAGCAGCTGTTTCTCTAATAAAAATGAGAAATGAAGCAGGTGGAAACGTAAAGCGTGGCGGCAGCACCTTCCTCGGGCCCCTCTCCCACCCCTCCCCCCCACCCCCCCAAAGAAAGTGGCCCTTCAGGGTGTCCTCCGCCTCCCATGTCACCTAGGAAAGGCTGCGACCTTAGCCAGCCTTTCGGGCAACCGCACAAGCAGCCTCTGCCACAAACAAATGACAAAAGTCAAAGTCAGAAAGAAGAGCCCGGTGACAGGACGCCGGAGACCTTCGGGGAGGGACGTCCGGAAGAAGCTCAGCACATCTGAACATAATCAGCCATGCAGCGTCCACGTGCACCATCTTCCGGCAAGGACAGCGCGGATGCCAATTATTCTGTGCCCTCGTCAAGAGAGCCTGTCACCCCTCTGCGGGACAATTATCCATAGGTGCACGATAGTTGAAAGCTGAAGTCTTTCCCCAGTTCAGCACGGAGAAAGTGCTGCTCACAGCAATGTGCCTTCATTTCATTAGATTAGATTAATTTTTAAGTGTGTTATCCTAACAATTATCCCAACTACCATGTAATTAATATTCCAACTGACTTTACAAAAAGTACAAAATCCCCTAAAGGAAATAATTAGTCATTAAGCACGAACGAGACTTTTCGATGGCCAACAGCGCGTAAACCAGAAAGCTCGCCGCGTCACGGTGGCATCAGGCCCGCGCCACACGCCCTTCCCTTCTCAGCCAGCGGCGCTAAAGCTGACCCTGGCAAGTTACCCCAAACTCCACTTACCATATTGATGCACTTACTTAACCTCTTTGAGGGTAAAATGATGAGTGAGGACGGCTTTAACAATTAAAACGCTCTTTTTCATTTGGAGAAGAGGCAAAATAAACACATATAATTGCTTGCTGCTTCCATATCCCCGGCTGGAAATTAGATCACTGGCTTATTTCTTGGGGCTACTTCTTGAGTTTATTGAAGAAACGTATGTAAGACATCCTTCCCGTTGTTTCTCTCTTTCCTTTCAAGGCTTCGTGTATTCTCGTAACCTACCCTAAATCCTTTCTAGAGTAAGGTAAGGTATAGAGTCATGGTCCAACAGGACATGATCTACCATAATGGAAATAAAAACCCTGTTTTGCCTGCAGCTCACCCACCTTGGAGGCCGGGCGGGGCCGCCAAGCCCCAGCACAGAGTCGTGAGCCCCTGCGTGACCTCAGCAGGGAGGCGTGCAGAGGGTGACCGGTGATGTCCACCGAGGACAAGAGCAAGTCTGGGGGCCCACGTACCATGTATCTGTCATCCCCATCTTTCAATAAACCATTATAAATTAGAGAAACGCGTACGGATCCATGAATAAAAGATAACGTATGAATTGCTTCTAGAATGAATGTCGGAGGGGGAAAATGTTTTCCATGGTCAACAACCTTACACCAAAATGGACTGAAGCACCGAGCTTGGAGGAAAGAAGTCAGGAAACGCAAATTCTGGTCTGGCTGTGAGGCCGCGAGCCGGGCAGCTCGGTGCACTTCGGTTCGCTCAGCTATAAAACAAGGGTAAAACTAAACATCTGTTACTCATACTCTTTGTTTCTACTAATCAACGGTGCGAGCACCCCAAGCCCGCCCCCCCCCTCTGCTGGGGCGCTAGGGAGCCGAGGAGACGGCCGCTGAACGAACCCTACAAAGGCTCACCAGGCCCAGAACAGGACTGACACCCCTCTTTACAATCTATTTTCATCCACAGCATCCTCAGGAGAAGTTCCGTAAATACCTAACATTTATTTTCCTTAATACACCTCTTCTCTGCCTTGGAGCAAGGGGAAGGGTCAAGGGCAGGGACGCTTATATTTTAAGATACTATTAAATTCAGCGAACATTTAAACTACCTTCATTCAAAAGCCAAGTGCCATCGCTTCCACTGGAAACCAGTCACTCCCCCCGGAGGGCTGGTCACCAGTGGTTCTGCGATCAGCCCAAGTCCGCCCGCCACTGAGACGTCTCCACAGCTCTAGCCTCTTCCAAAAACACTGCCCACGTGATACACCAACAGCTTCCGTGTCCAAACACCAAAAAGCAAGACCTCTACCAGGAGCCAAACCAGAAATAAGTCACACAGGCACCAACTGATCAGATCCCACCCCAGGTCAACTCTTGTAAGGATGACCTACAGTGTCCCTGGGAAAGCAAGGACGCGAGAACAGGAGGGCAGTGCTGTCTGCGTGTCTGGTAGGGCTGGGGCCGTCTCAAGTCTGGCTACGGCAACGAAGTCACTGTCTGCCCTGCGCTCCCTCCTTTTGGGAACCGCCTCTCCAGCTGCAAGGCACCTCACCTCCTGTGCTTCAGGTGATCCGTAACAGCCAATCAGAGGGTCCCACCCCTGGATCCAGGGCCTGTTTGGTTAGATAGGAGCCACCCGCGAAGCAGGGCTCGCATCCCTCTGCGGGGTCTGGCTCGACATCAGGCAAATGTGCAACGGCCGGGCCGTCTTTTCCACCCGCACAGGCGCCAGCCAACACAGCGCAGCCGGCCTAGAGGCCCGGGGAGGGGCAGCTCCTCATCCACCAGGCGCCCTGATCCTCAAGCCCAGAGTGTGGGAGACAAGCCCTGCGGGCTACGGGCTGGTGTCAGAGGTCCAAGTTCTTTCTTTAGTGCCCCCGTTCCGTGACAAATCACTCCTCCCTGAATCTCAGACTTCGCGGCTAGGGCTCTACCTCAAACCAAAGTGTACGAAGGACCGCTGAGAAAATCAGAGGAAAACTGCACACCAGAAAAACCTTCAGTGCTCACCTGTTATCCCAGATCGGGGGGGTGGGGGGACCACAGAAAAGAGGGAACAGACGATGGATAACTGGAGGGGGCAGAGCATCTCACAACCAGTAACTGAGAACCGTCTCCGGAACGGTAGCGCAGGCTAGTGAAAAAAGCTTCCAAAATCATCCCAGATGCATATTCTAGTTCTTTATCAGCAAGAGAAAAAAAAAACACACAACAACCCGAAGCACCCAAACAAAAGGAACTTGTCAGTAAACACGGTTTCCAGGCTTGTGAGCCTAATTTGCTCCCGTTATTTTTAGACTAGAGTTTAGTTTTCCCTTTGCAGCTGTCCCAGGGTCTAGGCCCCAGGCCTGCCCGCTGACGGAGGTCACGCGGACCAAGTCCCATGGAGCCTGTTTAGAACAATCTCCCTCAGGAGGCACCTGGGGGGGGTTCAGCCTGTTGACCTCCGACTTCGGCTTGGGTCACGACCTCAGTTTGTGGGTCAAGCCCCACGTCGGGCTCTGTGCTGACAGCCCAGAGCCTGGAGCCTGCTTCGGATCCTGTGTCTCCCTCTCTCTCTCTCTCTCTCTCTCTCTCTCTCTCTCTCTGCCCCTCCCCCGCAAGCAAGCACGCAGGTGCGCACGTGCGTGCTCTCTCTCAAAAATAAACATTTAAAAATTAATAAACAGTAAAAAAATTTTTAATTAAAAAAAAAGAACACTGCCCCTCTGGCGCAGCCTACAGTAATTAGAGAGTAGAGGGAATAGTCTGACAAACAGCCCTGTTCCGGTGTGTTCTTCAGGTGACCACAGGGGAACATTCAGACCACCGGTCCTTAATCTTCTGGGGGCCATGGACGGGCCCACACCTGATGCAAGCTAGGAAGTCTTCCGGGGGGGGGCGGGGGGGGGGACACACATGTCACAACACTTTGCGTATGATTTCAAGGAGTTCGCAAAAGCTGCCTCCTACACCGAGGCTCCGGGTTAAACACACCTGACTCAGACCTTCTTAAAAAAAAAGTAATTACCTAAGCACCACGATTAATCCTCAGAGACTCAGAGGACTACGAAATAGCTCATAGAGAAATTCCAACGCTGTAACCCTGTGCTGAATCAAACACAAAACAGAACAGAAAAGAAAAACTTAGCCTCACCTTCTGCATTTATGTAAGACAACTCGGCCTTCTCTCTACGAGCTCCACCTCTGACGTGTCTCGCTTACCTTGTTGGACCATTTATACGCTTGAAGGAGCTGGCTGTAGAGAGGGGTCTTGTCCTGCACGGGGTCCAGGCTTAGCAGCCCGCTGTTGTGGAGAGGATGGTTCTCAGACGGCTTGCCCACCAAATTGCTCAGACGTTCCAGCTCGCTGAAAAACAAAGAGATAAAGTAGATGAATCCGAGTCTACTGAAGCTCCAGTTTCTAGGCAGCCACACTGGTCAAAGGCTGTTCTTCAAACTGTCCATCAGAAGTCCCGGAAGAAGAAATGCTTTGAAAGGTTACGATCAGGGACCGTCAAGGAAACGCCTACCTGGGAGTTCATCCTATGTTAAAATCGAGCTCTCCAGTGCCATTCTCAAGGAGGGAAAAGTTAAGAGCACTGGAACCAAGAAGACTCCTAAAATCGGGATTTAACAACTCGGATTATTCTCAGGGTGGGGATGGGTGGGGGGGAGGCGACTTTCTGGAATTTTGAAATGTGGGGAAATGCTTTCTCTCGAGGAGTTTTCACACCCACATACAGATCATTACATCTGGCAGAACGGCAAGAACCTGCATAAATGATAATTATTTATCATTCACACAGGAAGAGACTAGTACCTGGTACTTCCCAGACGGTGCAACTTAAGAAAACAAAGAAGAGAGAAAATAAACAAATGGAACGGGAAACCACCACCGAGGGGGCTGTGTCAAACACACACCCTTCAGTCTAGCAGAACTCCAGAGAGGCCTGGGAAAGTGAGCCAACAGCAAAAGCACATTCCAGGAGCACGTTCCGTGGGGCCAGTCTCACACTGTCAACAGAAGACTCTCTAGGAACGGCTTCTGACGCCACACTCATTTTGGAATGTTCAGCCACCTTCTTGGCACTAGGGTACAAGGATTTAAAAAGGTGACAGAACGTAAATATTCTCAAACCTTCTAGAATGGTGAAGGGTTAGAAGATCCTGAACGTTTTACCAAAGGAAGCAAATGAGGGAGGAAACAGAGAGGAGAGAACAGCCAGAGCACCGCCCGCCCCCCCCCCCAAGCAGGGAAGTATTAGCAGGCGCTGTGCCGCAGAACAGCAAGGGGATGTGGGAGTTGAGGAGCCATTTCCTGGCTTCCCACCAAAAAAAGAATGGCAAAGACTTAGGGGAAAAAAATCAAAAGAGGCACCCATCATTCGGTCACCACCTCCTCCTCCATTCTACCTCCTCCTTCCATCTGGTTACTAAGGAGACCAAATGGGGGGGGGAGTCCACAATTCCAGAAATTGTAGGGTGACTCCCTCACCCAATGCCTCTCCCTGCCAAGGTCAGTTCTGAGAGGCAAAAGGCAGAGGTCCTGTGGGTCTAACCTCTTTGAGAAGGGTCACCTTCTTACGGAAGAGCAGTTCAGGACCTAACCAATTAGTGAGTTCCGACTACGTGCTGGGCTGCTTACAATCACCCTTTCACTCAATCCGTAAACAACACTTAGAGAGTAGAAGAGCGTGACTTGTAAGGAACAGAAAGAAATGTACCATCCTTAGCCCTTTAATTAATACTGGGGGAGGGGACTTAAACATAAGTGATTAAGCTGGTTTGGGCCGAGATTAGGTCTCTCTCCAGAGGAAGAAACTGACCAGGAGCAGAGTGGGTGTGAAGTCCAGATCAGGTGGTTTGCGGGGGGGGGGGGGGGGGGGGGGGGGGGGGGGGGGGGGGGGGGGGGGGGGGGGGGGGGGGGGGGGGGGGGGGGGGGGGGGGTAGGGAGAGGGAAAGATACAGATCAAGGCCTGTTTCATCGTGTCTGGAGATGGATTAGTGTGGAACTGATGGATTCCAGGTTCAGGGGCGAGGTACTGGGTGCTAATCAGATCGAGTGCACTTGGGTTCGGGGCAGCGCCGGGCTGGTCCTGTGTGGCAGTACTTGATCAGACACCGTGGGGCACTGAGGGCCTACAGGTGAGAAACCTGCGAGGCGGAGATGAGCAGTGGAAGTTCGTGCGAAGAGCGCGTCTCCTCGTCAGGAACCGAACGACCGCACGGGAGGTCCAGGGCGGCGGGAGGCGGCCAGGAATAGGAGGCCAGGAGAAGGGAGACGAGAAAGCGGGGGTGGGGGACAAGGTGTCCCTGGGGAACAGACATGGGCTTGGAGAGGAGGGAAAGACAGCAAGGGAGCAAGAGACTGAGAGCAGCCCCTGGCTAGGAAGACTCGCGCGCGGTCGGGACAGGGTGGGCGCCGGGCGGGTCCCCGACGCTGGCCCCTCCAGCCGGTACCTACTTGAGGTCCCGGTTGACCGAATGCAAGTTGTCCTGGAAGTGCGCAATGAAGGCCTTCTCCCGGCCCTCCAGCGTCTCCTTGTTCCGCATGCCATCCTTCAGGCAGTCGAACACCCTGCTCACGCTGGAACGCAACGCCTGGATGGCACTGATGGCCTGAGCAAAGGCCTCCAGGTTCACTCCGACACTTAGCACGTCCGCCATGTTGCCGCCGCCACAGCGGGCTCGCCAAAGCCGGCTTCGTGAGCGAAAGGCCGCGCTCACTGATGACGCCGGCCCTCGAAGGCCTCTGGGAAATGTAGTTCTCGCGGGGTGGGGCCGACCAGGTGGTCAGTGTCCGAAAGGGCGTTTCCACTCAGGTGAACGAATGAGTGGGCAGGAAAGTGATCGCCTAGATGTGTGGAAGTCAGTCTGCACGCTCGCCCTTCTTAATGGTGACAAGGAAATACAGAAAGTTCCCACGTTTACCCGGTCTTGCTCCCTTAGGAATCACAGGGAAAAGAATGGCTCAGAGCAGTGAAGGGTCCACAGAGTAAAGGATTATGACCCACTGGGTTAAATGAATCCATATTCTTTTTTTTTTTTAAACATTTGTTAATTTATTGGGGGAGGGGCAGTGAGAGAGGGAGACACAGAATAGGAAGCAAAGCAGGCTCCAGGCTCTGAGCTGTCAGCACAGAGCCTGATGCGGGGCTCAAACCCACGATCAGTGAGATCATGACCAGAGCCAAAGTCAGAAGCTTAACGGACTGAGCCACCCAGTCACCCCAATATTCTTAAATAAATGAAGGGGGAGGGAAATTTCTTCTCTACAGGAGAATGCCAACCGATAGAAGTAGAAGAAAGAATGGGGGAAAGTATCATTTAGCAACCATTAGAATCATAATTGATTCAGGCAGGAATCAAGGAATGCTAAAACTGGATATTTGCATCGCCTCCACGTACCATCCCACCAGACGCCTATTAATTAAGGGAAAAATAATGATCCAGCAATTTCACTGGTTATATAGTCAAATTTCTGGTTATATACTCAAAAGAAGGCAAAGCAGGGACTGGAACAGACATTTGTGCCCTCAAGTTCACAGGAGCATTATTCACAATCGCCAAAAGACTGAAGCAACCCAAGTGGACATCTTGGAATAAGATCATGAACAACACGTGATATCTACATACAAGGGAATGTCTATTCAGCCGTCAAAAGAAGGGACATTCTGACTGACACCTGGTGAGCCTCGAGGACATGCTAAGTGAAATAAGCAGTCAGAAAAAGACGAGTATTGTGTGATTCCACTGATGCGATGCCTCGAATAGGCAAATTCGTAGAGATGGGGAGTAGACGACTGACGGGTGCCGGGGTCCGGAGGAAGGGGAGAATGAGGAGTCAGTGTTCAATCAGCGGAGAGTTGCAGTTCAGGAGGATGAAGAAGGTGCCATGGATGGTAGCGATGGCTGCACAGCAGTGTGAATTCGCTTAATGCTGCAGAGCTGGACACTTAACATGGTTAAATGTCTATTTTATGTTGTGCATATTTGACCGTAATTCTTGTTTTTATTTATTTTATTTTTAATTCTTTATGTTTATTTTATTTTTGAGAAAGAAAGAGAGGGGGAGGGACAGAGAGAGAGGGAGACACAGGATCCAAAGCAGGTTCTGCGCTCTGAACTGTCAGCACAGAGCCCAACACGGGGCTCAAACTCACGGACTGTGAGATAGGGACCTGAGCCAGAGTGGGCACTCAACCCACTAAGCCACCCAGGCGCCCCTAATTCTTGATTTTTATTCTGTAATGCAAAAGAGGAGGATAATAATGACTTCACAGTGGAGTAGCCTGGCAGACACCACCCTAGCAAGAGACCAGCGCTGGCATCCCCACGCCTCCTCCTGACACAATGCCCAGAGAAAACTGCAACATGACTTCTGGGATATTCCTGCCAAAAATGCAACACCAGACTCTGCTCAGGACACCAGACACACTCAAAGACATTCGACAAAACCACTGGCCTGTGCTTTTGGACAAAACTTCCATTATGGAAGACAAAGAAGCATGTGATCTGGGATTCTCTTTTGCCGACATGATGGAGACAATTGGTGAGATCTGAGGAAGGTCTGTAGATTAGTTCATGGTAGTTTATCGGTGATGATTTCATGGCTTTGATCTCTGCACCGTGGTTATGAGAGAGGACAGCCATGTTTGGGGAGAATATACCTTGAATGGATAAAGGCATGTCATTGTGTCTCTATGAAAAAGAAAATAGTACAAACATGTTTCCTTAGAGAAGGACGGAGAAAATGTGGTAAAATGTTAGCAGTTTTGGAGTCTGGGTGAAGGGAATAGAGGAATTGTGTGTACTATTCTTGCCACCGTTAAGTCCGAAGTTACATTAAAATACGTTGTTTTAAACAGCCCTCAGCAAAGGGCATGGAAAGCATAGACACGGTCTAGGTGGTAAGAAGAATCTTCAGTTCTGCCCGGCTGGGCTGACCAGCATTGTGAAACTGTGGCGCTCACCTCCACCCCACTTCCCGAATAGTTCCCCCCCTTCCTTCTCCAAGCCCGCTCCCCCCGCCCCATCCCACCACACCACCTCAATGCCAACCCCTCAGTTGGGGAACAGTGAAGATAAACTCTGCTCAGAAACTGGCCTCTGGTGTGGCTCCCCAGGCGTGTTCAGAGTTTATTTACATAAGTGAATAATCCTGTGAGGAAGGAGGGGTCTCATTGTCTTGGGTTTACATAATTGCTTTCATTTCCTGACATCTACGCCACCATCACAGTGTTAACGTTGGTGGCTTTTCCTAAGGCGAAGGGGTAAGAGAGCGGGGAAACTTCCGGCTGTGAAGCCCTGAACTCCCAGATCCTCAGTTTTCTCGTCTGTAAAATAGAACTAGTAATAACACCTGACTTTATAAAATAGCTGTGAGGTTTAATAACACCTTGAAGGCAAAGTATTTGAACTAATGCTTGGCAAATAATAAATACTCAGAAGATTGTAGCTCTCAGGAGGATGCTGGGAAAGTTTGCCGTGGGCCTCTGACCTATGCTTCTATCCCCGCTTGAGGACTCTGTACAGAATCAAAAGCAAAGGGGAACAATGGGTCTATTGAGTCAAATGATCTCTAGTGACATGACCCTGTTGCTAAGAGCTTGTCACTTAACTGTATCCCATAATGCACTATTTCTTAGTGGCCTTTTTATCTGCTTTGAGTATAGGGTTTGGGTTTTGGGTTTTTTAAAGATTTTTATAGCAAATACTCTTTAACTTCATAAAAATGAAAGAAAATGTCTGTGTTTGTTGGCCTGTTTCAGTTTTGACTTCAGTTTGTTCATCTCTTCTAGGGAAAGATTAGAGAAGGCGAACTCCAGTGTCATGGTTCCTCACCTTATCGGGTCCCCTGAAGGTACCCTGGCTATACACTCTGTTCCCAGGGGGAAAAAATGTACCAGTCTATTTCTTTTTCCTTTTTTTAAATTTTTTAATGTGTATTTATTTTTGAGAGAGGGAGAGACAGAGCGTGAGTGGGGGAGGGGCAGAGAGAGAGGGGGATCCTCCAAAGCAGTCTGCAGGCTCCAAGCTGAGCTGTCAGCACAGAGCCTGACACGGGGCTCAAACCCACAAACCATTACCTGAGCCGAAGTCAAAGGCTTAACTGACTGACCCACCCAGATGCCCCTGTACCAGTCTATTTCTGCCCATACTCGTATGTATCTGCAAACTGGAGATTTTGCATACAATGTTAAGGGGTTCATAGCCCCCCTAAAGCCCAAACATGGACCTCTGGGTAGAATCATGCTCTGAGGCAAGTGGTATGGCCCAGGGCTGCCTTGTAACCACCAGATCGCCAATGCCTGGGGCACAAAAGATGCTCAGGGTAAGTTTGTGGAAGCAATGAGTTAACACAATATATTATGTTTGCCTTCTTGGATCCTCCCTCCAAATTACTTCATTTCTTTGTATACTCAGATATCATCTCTCCCTCCTTCTCAGCCCACCTCCCCTGCCCACCCTCTCCCTCCCCACTCCCACACCATAAAATTTTCCTTTGTCTTATTCTCTGATTCAGTGGTTAAGATACTGATTGGTGCAATAAAGTACAAATATACTCCACTCCCACAGTCATTAGTTTTCAAGATTTCTCTCTGGCTCCCCTCTTCTGGGAACTCAGAAATTGATCAGTGGAAATACACATTTCCCCTGAACCTAGTAAGGAGACTTTCATCACGCAACAGAAAACTTTTCATTTCGGAAGGGAATGGCCAGAGTTTCTCCAAGGTGCTATAAATTCTTGAGAATGTTGGCACATATATGCTTGCATCTGTGTGTGTTTGTGGGATATAAATTAGTTTAAAAGGAGTTCATTTCGAGCAATATCAGATTTTAATTATTGTGATCTTATGTTTGGGTAAAAGGCAGCACCCCGCTGCTAATATCTTCCAAAATGAACAAGCCATTAGCTTGGTGCTATCAGCTCAAGAGTATTAGAATGAGCAATCAGAATTAAAGTTGTCAGTATTTAATTAAAATATGCTGCAACTCCCATCATATTCAGAGAGCATGTGGTTTAAGCATTCAGACCGAGAAAGCACCCTCATCAATTAATAATTATTAAGGATTTGCTAGATGCAGAGCACCGCATTGGGCGGTTGGGCAGAATGGCACCAGATAGATTTAAACCCAAATCTGCCTTGGATAAGCCACGACGTAACTAAACCACCTGCCGTAATCAGTGTGGCATAGTGCTTAAGACCTTGGGGGCTGCTCCGAGGATTACACTGAGGCAGCATGCAGTTCTGGGACCGTGGTAGGCATTCGAGTCAGTCATTCAACAAATACAGATATTTGATGTCTCGACATTTTGTTGAACAGCTGGGGAGCCGGTGGTCAAACCAGGCCCAGGCTGGCCCAGTAAATACCCCCGGAAATATCTGAAGTGGATTATGTGTTCCTCCACCTTCACCTCCTTACAGCTCAGGGCATCAATCATTTTAAACTGCTTAGCATCAGGTTTGTTAAAATTAATCTAAAGCAAGCATGGTCAGGAATCTTCTCGTGGGCTCTTCTGAACTTAGCCCCACTCCCATTTTCCTCTTATGTTGCCTGCTGTGATTTTGACGCGATGATGATGAGCAAATGGCCTCCAAAGACAAAGCGTGCCGGAGAGAGGACGTCAGCCTGGACCGGTGTCTCTCGGGCAAATGAGTTAACCCTTCTGAACCTCAGGTCTTGCATCTAGAGGAAAAGGACGTGGGATCACCTCCAGAACTAACGATCCAGGAGCATAAGATTAGGAGAAACATGCTCGTAATTCAGGAAGGAGGGAAAGGAGAGGACCACTCCTGGTTCATGCGGATCACAACCACCGCACCAGGACTCCTGCACTCTGGTTCCCTCATTTATTTATCCGGCGACACTCACTGAAGAAAGAGATTAAATAAGGATCCAAATGGAACCTGCCTCTGCTCTCATGGCGCTCGCTCACAGCCTCCCCAGGGAGACAGACACAAACGGAACATGGAACACAGTGAGGTTCAACTGCAGGATGAGAGACCTGCACAGAGGAGTTTGGAGGCCTTAGAGAAGGCGATCACAGCGTCTTTCTGGCCCAAGCCTCCCCAGGAGCACTGGGGCTAACCAGGTGCGGTGGGGGACAGAGGTAGGGAGCACGGTTTGAAGCGAGGCTGTGCTGGATCAGATCTGTGTTTGTAGGCCACCCTCTAGCTGTGGAGGAGGTGGGCAGAAGTGTCCAAGCTTAGAGGCAGAGACACCAGAAAGGGAGGGGAACCCTCCACCTGTTCTGCTGGCAGAAGAGCCCACGACGGACCACACGTGAGCCATATTCTTCCCATCACAGGAAGCCAGGAGGTATTTTAAATATTTTAGTAAATTATTGATTGCCCGTTTGGATGCTCATTTAATCAACCACCGAGCTTGTTGTTAGAGACCTCCGCTTTCTCCCAGGTTCATACGTAATTAAGTACACAACGTCTCAGGAATGGACCCTTTTACCAACACATTAGGCTAAATCAAAGTGGAACAAAACGCAAGTTGTTTGTGCAGGCTCCACCACAGCCCATTTGCGGGAGGGAGCGCCTTCTATCACTGTGTTATGTGGACGCTGTGTTTTAATCAAGAACAACAATGAACCACGAGCATCAGAAGCTACCGAACGTGGAAGCCTCACGCAGAACGTGGGAGCGGAGGGCAGGGTCAGGCCTGCAGGTTCCCAGAGGAAGCAAGGCAGATGGGCAGCCATAGCAACACAGGGGATGCCTGTCTCAGATCCTCTCGGGAGCACCCCCTCCTCCTCCCAGCTGCCCCCCAGCTCCGCACCCCCTCCTCCAAGCCTCAGGTAAGACTGCAAAAGAGGGCACATCAGTTTCCTGACAAAGAGATGATCCATTCACCTTGACGCTGGAGTCTTACTGTGTTTGATGTGTCGCTTTATTTTTTTCTAATCGCAAATACTCACTTTGAAATGCTGGAAACTGTAGAAGAAATCTCTACAAGAAAATAAGGTCATGCATAAGTCCACCGCTTGATGTTTTGCTTATTCACACATACACCTTATTTTACAAAATTGGACTCATACTATCTTGTGACCTCTACGATTCATAACTAGCCTGAATACCTTTTCCTATCACAAACTAGGTCTTCCAAAACATTTTAATGACTGCCGAAGATTCCATTCGATGGCTTTACATAATTTCTTGGATTCCCTATTGTGGATGACGCAGGGTTTCTCACCTTGAACAACACAGCCGTAGCCCCTCTAACCCCAAATCTTGGTGCATAAAGTAAACACGTTTCCCTGCGGGTTGTGTCTGCTCGCCATTTGGTTGCAGATCACTGGGGTTGCAATAGGAGGGGAAGACAGCCTCACGGGACTCCACCTCGCTCATAACGCCCGTACATTCTTGGAAGGCAGTGAGGGGTAGAGGTGGAAAGAGCGCAGGCTTGGAAGGACAGACAGACAGGTGCTCAAATTCCAGCTGTCCCACTTCCGAAGGATCCCATCTGAGAAGTGTTTGGCTGAGGCTAACGATCACGTTTGACAGTAAAGGTGGTTGAAAGAGAGAGGGCTGGCTGGTCTCACATGATAAGTGGTCTGGGGGCACATGATGCGGGGTTGGTGCAGCGGCTCGTCAGGGCCCACCCCCTTCCCCAGTCTGCCCGGTGCCCTTAGTTCTAGACTCATTTCTGTCACTTCACGGCTGCAAGAGGGCTGGGTCCCAGCTCTGCATTACAGGCAAAAAGAAGGAGGAAGGAGCAGAGGGGCCATGTGTGGACTTCTGCTCGCACCTCACTGGCCAGAACAGTCACATGACCACTTCTACCTGCGAAGGAGGCTGGGAAACAGTTCCACCCTTCTTTCCCAGCCTCTATATTTGCATGGCTGTCTGATAGAGATACAATGTGAGCTGCAAATGGGAGCCACTTCTTGTCTTTCCTAATTTTTTAAAAATTTAATCGTTTTTTGAGAGAGAGGCAGAGCATAAGCCGGGGAGGGGGCAGAGAGAAAGGGAGACACAGAATCCGAAGCAGGCTCCAGGCTCTGAGCTGTCAGCACAGAGCCTGACGCGGGGCTCAAACTCAGGAACTGTGAGATCATGACCTGAGCCGAAGTCAATGCTTAACCAACTGAGCCACCAGGTGCCCCTGAGCCACACATTCTCTAATAGTTACACTTAAAAAGGCAAAGAGCCTCACACCTATTAAGATGGCTACTATTTAAAAGAGAAGGAAGGCAAACAAGTTCTGGTGGGGACGTGGAGAACTGGAGCCCGGGACACGGCTGGTGGGAAGGTATGCACAGCCACGGTGGGAAACAATATGGCGTTTCCTCAGAAAACTAAAACAGAATTGCTGCTTTATTCAGCAATTCCGGTCTGGGTATACACTCAAAAGAATCAGAAACAGGGTCTCGAAAAGATATTTGCACACCCATGTTCATGGCAGCGTTATTCACAGGAGCCAAATGGTGGAAACCACCCAAATATCCATTAATGTGGTCTATTCCATACAGCAGGACGTGACTCAGGGTCCGACACACGCTACACCATGGCTGAACCTTGAGGACGTTCTGCTCAGTGAAATAAGCTAAGCCAGTCACAGAAAGACGTATACTACATGATCCCACTTCCACGAGGTAGTAGAGCAACTGTATCCTTAGAGGCAGAGTACGTGAGGAAAGGAGAATGAGAGTTAGTGTTTCACAGAGTTTCAGTGTGGGGAGGTTATAAAGTTCTGGAGAGCCATAACAGTTGCACGAACGCTGTGAATGTACTTAATAACGCCGCTGAATGCGTACACCAAAATAATGACCAGGATGGTCAATTTTGTGTTATGTAATTTTGCCGTGAGGGAAAAATGGTAAAGAGAAACAGGTAAATTAATTTTAAAAAACATTTTATTTAATATAGGGGCGCCTGGGTGGCTGAGATGGTTGAGCGTCCGACTTTGGCTCAGGTCATGATCTCACAGTTCGTGGGTTCGAGCCCTGCATTGGGCTCTGTGCTGACAGCTCAGAGCCTGGAACCTGCTAAGGATTCTGTGTCTCCCTCTCTCTCTGCCCCTCCCCTTCTCATACTCTGTCTCTGTCCCCCTCAAAAATAAACAAACATTAAATATTTTTTAATAAAATAGAAGAAAACATTTTAATATAGTATGTCCAAACGATGACATTTCAATACTAAAATCACTGAGATAATTTACATTCTTTTTTGCCTACTAAACTTTTGGCATTAGACTTAAAGTACATTTCGAATTGAACCAGGCACATTAGCTACCTTTCAGCCCAGAAGCCACATGCGACTAGCGGCTACACAATTGGTCAGCACTGTCCTAAAATAAAGGCCAGCAAGGGAGAACTAGAGGCGGGGTCAGCCGGGCTGACCCTTGGCGGGGTTCACCTCACCTCCCTGAGCTGGGGAACGGGGCACGGACAGTGATAATGGCTAACTCCTTGTGACTGATGCAAGAATTGAATTAGATAATATGTGGAAAGCCCCCAGCAAACTGTCTGGCACACAATAGCTACTTCCGTAAATAGTAGTAATTGCTATTCATGTTTCTATGTCTCCATGGAGAACGGAGATAACAATAAAAAAGGACATTATACAAACTGTCTTCAAAAGTTTATAAGAATAAGAGCAATCTGACTATATTTGGGGGTTTTTAAAGAGTCATCTTTTAGAGGTACATTCTGAGATATTTACGAGTAAAATGATGTGATATGTAAGTTTTGCTTCGAAATAATATGGGGGAGGCGTGGCTGGGTGGCTCACTTGGTTAGGCAGCAGACTCTTGATTTCAGCTCAGGTTGTGGGATCGAGCCCCCCTTTGGGCTCCGCACTGACAGCCCAGAGCCTGCTTGCGATTCTGTCTCTGCCCCTTTCCTGCTCTCTTTCTCTCTCTCAAAATAAATAAACTTTTAAAAATAATAACATGGAGGGAAAGAGACATATGGAGGAAGGATGGAAGATTGGCAGTCAGCTGATGACACTGGTGTTGAGTTTGGAGGTTTCATTATATTGTTTGATGTTTTCCATAATGAAGTTTGTTTTGTTTTATTTTTAAAGGGTATTATGCAGGTATTGAATATGCCTTGAGTTTTTTCAGATTCTAAGTCTTTTTATTTTTACACTTATTTATTTTTGAGAGACAGAGAAAGACAGAGCACAAGTGTTGGGTGGGGGGAGATGGGCAGAAAGAGAAGGAGACACAGAATCTGAAGCAGGCTCCAGTCTCCAAGCTGCCAGCACAGAAACTGACCCGGGGTTTGAACTCACAAACTGTGAGATCATGACCTGAGCCCATGTTGGAGGCTTAACCAACTGAGCCACCCAGAGGCCCCTCAGATTCTAAGTTTAAAAAAAAAATTTATTTTAAAGAATTTATTGTTTCTGGTGACAGTCTGGTAGAAATAAACAGTCCCAGTGGCTTCCTGAGCACCAAAAGTAGCCGGTACACTGTCCGCCATGATTGTCACTGTTGGGAAGAAAGGAGGTAGCGTGGTATCGCCAACACTCACTCTAGGGTCCTGCTTATTTCCCCTTATTTCTGTTTTATCTCCACCCGAAAGGTGATGTCTTGATTTATCTGCACTGGGCCGTTGGGGGCGGGGATTGAAAGCTGTCAAAATGGTAACTGTCAGGATTCAGCTGCTCGGTTTGCAGGTGGGGTTTTGTTTTGTTGTTATGTTTGTTTAGTTTTGTTTTCCACCATGGATTGAATATGTAAGAGCTCACTGCGGTAATCACCTTAGTAAGTGTTCAGTTATTGAAAGCTGAGGACCTTTTTTTTTTTTTTTTAATAATAGCTTCCTTGGAATATAGTTCACATACCTTAGGATTCACCTTTTTAAAACCTGTTTTTCCTAGATATCCACAAAGCTGTGCAACCGTCACCACTATCGAATTCCAGAATAGTTTCCACCCCCCTCGGTCCCTGGGAACCACTAATTACTCTCTGTCTCTATGGATTTGCCTCTCCTGCAAATTTCATATAAATGGAATCATATGATCAGTGGTTTTTTGCATCTGGCTTCTTTCACTCAGCGTAATGTCTTCAAGGCTCCGCCATGTTTAGCACAGTTCAGGCCTTTTCCTCCTCTTTCTGGCCAAAAAGAACGGCTACCATACGTTTTGTTTCTCCATTGGACGGGTGATGGACACTTGGATTGCTTTCACGTTTTTGGCCATTATGAACCATGCTGCCAGGAACATATGTGTACAAGCTAGCGGCTGGACATATGTTTTCAATTCTCTGGACATTTCTCTAAGAGTGGAATTGCTGGGTCATGTGGGAACCATTTACATTTCTGAGAAACTGCCAAAGGTTTCTACAGTGACGACACCATTTTTATCCCCACCAGCGACTATGACAGCCACACGTCCTCTGCATGCTCGCCAACACTTTGTATTGTCTGTCTTTTTGATTCAAGCCGTCCTAGTGGGTGTGATTTTGATTTGATTTTTCTCGTTGTGGTTTTGATTTGCATTTCCCTGATGACTAACGATGCTGAGCATCTTCTCTTGTGCCTACGGGCCATTCGAAGATCTACTTTGGAGAAATGTCTATTCGATCCTTTGCTCATTTTTAGGTTGGGTCGTTTGTCTTTTTCTTCTTGAGTTGTAAGAGGACTTTTCAACGTAATTCTAAATGATACCTAACATGATAGTGAATGTACTTGAGCAGACAGTAAAAGATCTTTGCGCTACCCATCACACTAGGCCCTCGCCCAGACTGCTAACCACCACCCCAAATTATTCTGGATATGACACATTTTCATCACGAATAGCTACCACAAGTCAAAACATCTCCACAATGTTTCCATTGAAGAGGAGAGCAGAGAGAGGAGGAGGACGTCATTCCTTTCTATACCTGTGTCTTCCGAGCACCTGCTGGCATCTGGCTGAGTGATTGCTCTCCGGGAACTGCTCCCAACCAGAGAGAGATGAATGCAAGTCCACCAAGACGCAGACTGCTGTGAGATCCAGGCCATCTGAAAGATGACCACTGAGTTGGAAGGGAACTTAGAGAAGGCAGAGTCACTTCATCTGGGAGTCAGAAAGGGCTCGTGAAGCATGTAGCATTGAAGTTAAGCCAGTCATCCTCAAGGTTGTCTGCCGGATATTCTGAGATTGACAGCCGTGGAGCGCTATCCACCGATTGATCCTCAAACATTTATCCAATAAATATTAATGACTTGAGTATGCCCGGGGGATTCAGCAGGGTCCATGGTTGGATCAAGCCCCTGCCTTGCAGAGCCTAGTGAAAAGAAGCAGGTGATAAAAAGGAACTACATGGGCCGTGTGGTGAGAACTGTCAAGAAGGAAAATGGAGCAGGACAAGGAAACAGCGACAGGGACGTGGCCGTTCTGATGAATCGGTCTGATAAGGAGATCTTTGAGTGGCAACCTGGTGCAGTCAGGGATCGAACCGGGGTGATGCCTGCAGGAGGGACAAGGGAAGAGAAGGGAAAGGGAAAGGAGAAGTCAGGAGAGGTGAGACCCCAAGGGGCTTTCCATGCGAACATCGACTGTGGAACAAAATCAGTCTGGGGCCAGCCATTGATGATGTGCCAGCACGTTCCATCAAGTCTTTGTTGGAGCCCCTCACGTTGAGTCTGGCAAGTCCGTAGGCATGTTGTTGTTTTTTCTTGTGGGGAAAGAGAGGGAACAGGTAGGAGCTGAGGGGTCTTTCAACTGGATGGTATGATCATTAGGGTTTCCCTTTGAGAACCTCTGTGCCAAGATCAGAATTTAGCCTTCAGGAGAGCCCACGCCTCTGAAGAGACGGTGCATCCATAGAAGTTCTGGGAGGAAATATCTGGTTTCACAGAGGTTTGAGAGGTCTTCCTTGTCCTCTCCACGAGGGACAGTGTCCCAAAATGTTGTCACCTTTCCCAGAGAGAAGCAGCTCTTTGCTTCGAGGAACCAAGCATGCTTAGCTTAGAGCAGAGAAGGTGAAAGCAGGAGGAAGGTCGTGACGGTGACCTTCAACTCACCTCCAGGTCAACCACAGGAAGACTCCTCCTGTGGCATCTACTGGCAGATCCGAGAACCAGTCGTGAGGAAGCCTTGGGGAGGAAGGTTCGCACTGTAATATTGCAAAGGGCTTCCGACCATGGAAAAGGCAGTGAATTTCAGGTAGAAAGTAAATGGATGTTTGTCTGAGATTCTGCGCAAGGAATTCTGGCATCGGTTGGTAGGTGGGAGCAGAACCCCGATGGAGCTCAAAATTCTATAATCAGCTGCCCTGTCTTCTAGGTGACAATCAAGACCACTCCTAGACAAGAGAAGCCCGGGGAACAACGGGAAGGTCACTTACGGTGGGCCTTGAGTCTTTTTCCTCCAGTTGCATGCTGTTCAGGGGGCTTTAATTAAGCCTTCCCCTCCGGGCACAGCCAGCCTGTTTGTGGTGAGTACAATATGCCGTCCCAGAATATGTCAAACTTCATTTGCAAAATATCAGACTGCTGTTTTTTTTTTTTTATTTCCCAGAGCCAATCTGCAGAGTCATACGTTCAATAACTTTTGCTCTTTTTGCTCTCAGAGATAGGTCTCTTTTTGGAGCTGATCGCGCAATAAATGCGGAATCGGGTGCAAATTCCAATGGAAAGAAAAGACATTGTTATTTAAAGGCCAAATACCGGCCTAAAATAGAGTTGTGAAGGCATTGAGAAACAGCAGACGCCCCAGATGGCTGGCAGATAATTCACTTTGCACTCAGTCCGTTCCCTCGCTAAAAAAAATCCTTTTGACTCTGTTTCTCCTCAGATTGAAAGTTGGTGCCTGCTCTAACATATGTGCTTCTCTCTTTAAATTTAGCTCTGAGTCATGTTGTATTACATTAGGAATTCAGCAGGCAGGCACTTGGAAAATGTACATCAATGCGTTTATTTTTAAGTTATATAAAAATAAAAATATATATGTTTAAATATATTAGGCTGTATTTGTGCCCAATTTCAAAATGGTTGTTCTCAAGAGCAGATTAGATAAAACAATAATAACGATGATGACACTGTGATTCTGGAGTGCTGGCCATTCCCCAAGGATCTCAGAACAACTTGGCAAATCCTGGAGCGCCTCACCCCCAGCCGAGCGCGGGAGCTGGGCGCCTCGTCACTGAAACCTCCGCCTCCACGGGGGACCAGGCAGCTCCCTGAGCAGCTGGACCCGCCTAATTAAGATGCTCCTTCCACCGCTAAGGACTGTGGGGACGGTCAGAGGGGCAGAGCCTGGAGGGGTGTCGTGAGCGTTAGTGGCTGAGCTCATGGGCTTCAGGGCACAGACTGGGCTCAAATCCTGGCCCTGCCCCTTGCGGTCCATGTATCTTTGGAAAAGCGAGGGGGCCTCATCCGGGTCTCAGTCTCCTGACCTGAGAAATGGAACCTAGCTCCCGTCTCACAGGACGGCTGTGCCCATTCGACTGAGGTACTTAGTCTTTCGCCCAGAGCGTATTTATCATCATCTATGGGACAAAGTGCCGGATACAACGAACAGACAATCCCAGCCCTCATGATGCCTATGGACTAGTGGGCAGAGAGACGCTTCAGGAATAATCACAGCCATTGCTACGTAAACAGATTTATGGGGCGCCCGAGTGGGTCAGTTGGTTGAGGGTCTGACTCTTGGTTTCGGCTCAGGTCATGATCCCAGGGTCATGGGACCGAGTCCCCAGTCAGGCTCCGTGTTGGGCATGGAGCCTACTTGGGATTCTCTCTCTCTCCCTCTGCCACTCCCCCACCTCTCTCTCTAAAATAAAAAAATATATATGTATATATATATGTATATGTATATTAAACAGATTTATGACGAATGCACTGAGTCTGAAGGGGAGAGGCACTCTGATCTGAAGGCTGAGGAGAGTTTCAGCAAAGAAGTTAATGAACAGTCGGAAGGTGCCCGGGCACCTACTGGTAGGCATTTCCTGTGGCTGCCGTCACAAGTTACTGCAAACCGGTGACTAACACAATGACATTGATTCGCTTACAGTTCTGGAGGCTGCACGTCTGGGCCGGGCTGGAGCCGTGGGATCAGCAGGGCTCTGGGGTTTTCGGAAGCTGGAGGTGAGGATTTGTCCCTCTTCCCTTGCCTCTTCCAGATTCTAGAGGACACCTGCCTCCCCGGGCTGGCGGCCCCTTCTCCACCTTCGTAGTTTATCCTCCAACCTCTGCTTCCATCGTCACATCTCCTTTTTCTGGACTTTGACCTTCCCTTCCGGCGTCCCTCTTACAAGGATCCTTGTGATTAAGCTGGGCCCATCTGGATAATCCAGGATATCAGGATATTCTCCCTGTCTCAAGATCTTTATCCTTTTTTTTTTTTTTTTTTTTTTTTTGAGAGACAGCATGAGCAGGGGAGGGTCAGGGAGAGAGGGAGACACAGAATCTGAAGACAGGCTCCAGGCTCTGAGATGTCAGCACAGAGCCCGATGCGGGATTCGAACCCACAAACTGTGAGATCATGACTGAGCTGAAGTCAGACACTTAACCGACTGAGCCCCCCAGGCACCCTCAAGATCTTTATCTTAATCACCTCTGCAAAGAACCCTTTGCTGTGTAAGGTAACATATTTACAGGTTTCAGGGGTCAGGACACGGACATCTTTGGGGTCCTGTTATTCTTTCTACCATAGTCCAGGAAGTTTAATATCCAAAAATAGAAGTTTCAGGGATACCTGGGTGTCTCAGTCAGTTAAGCATCCGATTTTGGCTCAGGTTGTGATCTCCTGGTTTGTGAGTTCAAGCCCTGCATTGGGCTCTGCACTGACAGTGGGGAGCCTGTCTGGGACTCTCTCTCTCTCTCTCTCTGCCCCTCCCCCACTTGAGCACAAGTGCGCGCACGCATGCGTACGTGTGCACGCTCTCTCAAAATAATAAATAAACTTTTTAAAAAATATGCATTTCAGACAAAAGAAAAGAGGGAGGGGACAGATTATGAAAGAAATAATACATGACAATTTCCCAGAACTGTCAGGCACATGTTTCCAGACTTAAAGGGCCTTCCGAGTGCCTGGCACAGAAGCATATCCAGAACTTTCAAAGAAAAAATCTTGTACACAGAGGATTAGGTATCAGGCCCGTGCCTTTTCAACATTATCACTGGAAATGGAAGATACGGATATAGGAGGCATGGATATGGGAGGGATGCTATGGAAGATACGGTGCAAGGCCTTCATAATCCCAGGGGGAAAGACCCCAACCTGGAGTTTATTGATAAGTTTAGCAATCAAATGACAGCATAGACTAAATACATTTCTGACACTCTGGTTCTCACCAAAGTTTCCTCATATGTACCTTTCTCAAGAAGCTACTGGATGATATACTTCCTCAAAACAAGAGAGTAAACCATGAAAGCAGAAGACAGACCACTCAGGGAACAACAGAAGGAAGGCAGGAGAGAGGCCGACTTACCCCAGAAGACCCAGACCACAGGCGTGCAGGGGGCTCTGCGCAGCCATCAGCCTCGGCGGAGCCCACGACGCAGGGTTCAAAGCCGAAACACGCAACCGACAGGTTCTAGAGGGTTTTATTAGATTAATAAGAACTTTATAGTGATGACGGAGAGCTCGGAAATAACTTACCTGTGGTCGCAGCAAAAACTGAGCAACCAAAAAAAATTGCAAACTCTGAGAAGCATAAACTTGTCCAGAAAGTATAATCATTGGGTGGTTGTGGCCAATGGTTTATGTAAATCATAGGACAGTTAACACTGAATATTGATTGAACGTGTGTGTGTGCACGCGCGCGTGTGTGTGCAAGAGCTACATTTTCATTTCCTCTAGCAGGAAGTCAATTAGATGAAAAACCAGGATAAAGCCAAAGAGTTGAAAGTGGCTTCTTCTGGGGCAAAGACCGGGGGGGAGGGGTGCATGGGGCTGTTTTTAAATACATGCCTTATAGTCTAGTTGACTTTTTAATGTATCTCTTTAATAAGTTTGTTTTCAATTTAAAGAGGAAAGAGGAGAGGCACCTGGGTGGCTCAGTTGGCCAAGTGTCCGATCTTGGCTTGGTCATGATCTCACGGTTCGTGGGTTCAAACCCCACATTGGTCTCTTTGCTGACAGCTCAGAGCCTGGAGCCTGCTTCGGATTCTGTGTCTCCCTGTCTTTCTGCCCTTTACACCCTCATGCTCTGTCTCTGTCCCTCTCTCAAAAATAACTAAACATTTAAAGAATAAATAAATAAGTAAAGGGGAAAGAAGGGAAAAACGCTGTTGCTCCCTGAACGAGGAGGCAGGTGCTGGGTTCCAGGAACTGCGGCCCCTAGGGCAGTTCCAGGTTTTCTTCGGACTCCAGCCTCATTAAATCACAGGAGGGAGATGATCTCGGCAAAGGACATCAGGCCTGTAGGAGGTCCCGCGAGGCCGGAAGCCCTCCCCTCCCGTGATCACCGTGGCTGCTGCAGTGCGGACAGTGGTGGGCGGGGCCCTGTGAGCTGCGGGCACCTGTCAGCGCCCACAGTCCTCCCAGCAGGCCTGATGGCCCCGGTGCGGGGTCAGCGGGGGGAGTGACGACGCTTCCAGGGACAGACCTTGGTTGGGGAGGGACAGAGAGGGAGAGCCAGAGGCAGCCACAGAAGTTAGGGGGAGGGGACTAGAGCCCCGTCTTGAATTCCACCCCGACACTCACTGGGAATGTGGACGCTGTATACGGTCTGGATTGCTCTGTCTTCACCTCTCTGCTCCAGGCTCCGACTCAGGGAGGATCCGGGGAGGAAGGAAGGCAGCCCTGGCAGGGGGGCTCCGGGAGCAGAAGGAAAGGTTGCTCCCCATCAACAAGGACGTGCCTGGCTCGGAAAAGGGCCAGTCCAGGGGTTCAAGTCAGACCCCAGGCAGAAGGAAGCTACACCCTCGAGCTCAGTACAGTCGCTCAGAAAAGCAGTAGAGAGTTTCAAGAACGCGGTCACTTCTGGTCTGGGGACAGGAGAAAGGAGGTGCCCTTTACTGGTTTCCTCTATCACTCTCTTACATTTTTTTAAATGTTTTTATTTATTTTTGAGAGAGTGAGAGCGTGCACAAGGGAGGGTTAGAGAGAGAGGGAGACACAGAATCCAAAGACAGGCTCCAGGCTCCGAGCTGTCAGCACAGAGCCCGATGCGGGGCCCGAACCCACGAATTGTAAGATCATGACCTGAGCCGAAGTCGGATGCTCAACCGACTGAGCCCCCCAGGCGCCCCTATCACTCTTTTATAATATGTTGGCGGTCAGCATCAAATTATGCTGGGCTTTTGCAAGTAAAACACATTTGAGATGTGCTGTCAGAACCCTGGAGCCCAGATTTCAAGTGCCTGCCGTTCTCAAACGGAGAGATGGTAAGCTGGTCCCGAGGCCCTTGAACAGCAGACTTCTCCCTCTTGGACCCACGAAGGATTAAGCTTATTCCCAAATACCCACAGAACTGAAACCCATGCTCTATGGAACTCGTCTTGCTGGTTAGTAACAAAAGTTGAAAAGGTGTGCGCGTGGAGAGGGGGAGTTGTCTGGAATCAAATGAGTTTGGAAAAGGTTAGATTCAATTCTTTAAAATGGGAAGGAATGCTCAAAAGTTTTAAAAAAATTGTTAACGTTTACTTATTTTTGAGACACAGAGAGAGACAAAGCACGAGCAGGGTAGGGGCAGAGAGAGGGAGACACAGAATCAGAAGCAGGCTCCAGGCGCTGAGCTGTCAGCGCCGAGCCCAACACGGGGCTCGAACCCATGAACCACAAGATCATGACCTGAGCCAAAGTTGGACGCTTAACTGACTGAGCCCCCCAGGCGTCCCTCAGAATGCTCAAAACTTTAACATCATTGTAGATATCCTAAAGACGCTCATGCCTGTTGATAGTTGCCCCTGATTTCAAGAAGCATCCCAATGGTTTCGAGCTCCATGGAACATATTTGGGAAACACTGGCCAAGCATCTCAGGCACCTGAGGGCTTGGGAACCCCAAGCACCTGTCTGCAATATGCTTGGTCAGAACACAGCCCCATGCTCTTTGTCCCCCAATCCCCAACCCGTGAGGCTGTCTCCAAATGCTTAAGGAGGGACTTTATCAGACGTTTTCTCTTCCCCCAGCCATGGGGTTTCTGGTGTTCACACGAGGTGTCATTGTTTTTAATTGATTTCCTTAGACATGAAGAAGAGCCTTGGGAAATAGGACCTTAGTGGACCTGATGCTTCTGGGTTTTTTGATTTCTTGGGTCTCTCTTCAATGGTGAGAATCAGAATTGTTTAGTTCCATGCCTTAGTTCCAAGGAGCCAAGATTTACGTATTTGTTAAGAATCCGCACGCAACAGTTTCAGAAGAGCCCTTTGGCCGTTTTCAGAGGCGGAACACCGCAGATCCATTTCCGGCAGAGGCTGCTCCTGATGTGTGCGTGCCTTCAAGGGCGTGGGAAACCGCAGATGACAGAAGGGACCGCACGAGTGTCCCTCAGCCCATGTTCTCCACCGCCATCGACTTCCCATCTGATCCCGATGAGTCATTAATGCCGTTTCCCCTCATTTATTCACCCATCTGTCCGATATATATTTAATCAGGCACTAACTCTGAGTCAGGCACTGAACTAGATACTTGGATACAGTGAACAAGACAGATGTTGTCTCCACCCTGGGAGAGCTGACAATCCAACCTCCTAACTCGTCTTAAATGACTGCTTCCTGCAGGGCAGCCATGTGTGGCTGTGCAGGGTGTTCACTGCACAAGGGCTCCAGGCCAAGGGGTGCAAAGGGGCCCTGAAATCTATCTTGCCGTCCATCCACCAAGGCAACATGGTTTGGGGCTGCCTCTACTCGGAGCAGCACGTTTTTCTGACTGGCACAAAGGTGCTGCTATGTAGGCTAACAATTCTGACTTCCTGCAAGGTTATAGGGCTCAGAGACCTATGAGTGGCCTCATGTCAATGATTTCTGGGCTTATTATTAGGGTCTTCAAACCCCAGAGTTGAGCTAAGTGGTTGTTAGACCCACATGAAGGGCAGCGGGCCTGCACTAGCTCATCTGAGAGATGAGAAGTGGTAACGTGAAGTTTCAACAATCATTAGAACGGGTCCCACTTACTTCCTAAAAACCATGTCCATGTCCTCTAGCCTTCCTTGGTGGAATGGGCATCCAGGCTTAGCCACCCAGCTTTGTAAATAAATCGTCCCCTTACCCCTGCACCCCGCTTCCCAGCCTCGAACCTGTCCTGAGTAGCACAGGCCATCTGACAATATAGACCACTTAACCCCAACGTTCCTCACCCCAGGCGGTGGCGCGGGGTACTCTTTAAGACTGCACTGTAGCGTTCAAGAAACTCTGTTGAAGACAGAAGGGGGAAACGTAATGAATCCTTTCGATTTCCAAAGTGTGTTCTGAGTCTGAGGGTAAGGTTGTTTTTGTGTGTGAATTTCCTGGCTCAGTGCTTCTCAAATTTTAACGTGTAAATGAATCACCTCGATACTTATTAAGATGCGAATCATGATTCAGCAGGTGCCTTTCTAACAAGTGCCCAAGTGATGTCGATGCAGCCGGTCCACATTAGTGGCAAAGCTGTGGTACACGTGCTTTGGCGCCAGAGGCACCCGAGTTAAAATCCCGTTTCTGCCATTTACTCACTGCCTGACCAAAGTGAGTTATTCACCTGCACTAGGTCTTAGCTTTTTCCTCTGCAAAACAGGCAAGTGAGTATCCACTTCTTAACCTTCTAGCTGGGATTGCATGAGATGATGCGCACGTACAGCGGCGTGATGTCTGGCACACGGGAGGCACTCAGTCCATGTGGGCATTAATACTGGTCCTCTGCCTTTCAAAAAAAAAAGAGGGGGAGGGTATCAGAAAAAGGGAGAAAACTTAGTTGCACAAAATCTCAGTTGTCACATTTAGCAGGTCTCTGTCCCAGAGTCTAAATCACAGAGGCTTAGTCCTTTTCTTTGGTCCCAATCCACCTGAGGGCTATGACTGTGCCTGGCACGGGGTAGGGGCCCAGTAAATAGATGCTGAATGAGTGACTAATGCGCTTCCCTCAATAACAGTCGCCGTAGCTGGCAGCAGGGCCCACTTCTCCTATGGCAGCAAAATCAGACTCTGTGGGAGGTGGAGGTAGAAAGTAGATGAAGGAGGCTCTCTCTTGGACTCTGGTACCACCCCCAGTGGGGCATCCCTGCCTCCCATTCAGGAATGGATAATCCATAGGGACCCCCAGAAAAATTAACTTTACCTTCCCTAAAATCATGCAGTTCAGTTCTGTTCTTTCATGGAAGCTCTCAGAGAGGAAAAGGCCTCCAAGAGCATCTTGGGATCCCTTGTGAGCTGTGCTAGGAAGAAGGGTCCCTCCCCTGGGGCCCCCAGCTTTGGAGGGTCCCCTCCCCTGGAGGTTTCACGGTTCCTTCCTCTCCTCCCGGGAGCTTAGTGCGGCAATCTCTGGAAAGTTGGCAGGTCTCTGGTGAAAGATTCGTACCCTCTCAGCTTTGCAGCCTGCTCCCACTGGCATGGCTCTCTGCCGCTCTGCCCCTGCCTGGCCGGAGAGGTCTTGGCATCCTTCTGCCCAGGCGCGAAAGCTCCAAGCCTTTGCCCCACTCCCCAAGCCAAACTGAGCTGTCTCAGCCTTGCCTTTCATTTTCTTCCTCTGCGGGTATAATTGTGTTGACAGCTACGAGAAACCAAATGTTTCCCTACATCGTTTAGAATTGTGTGGCCCATGAGGTTCCTTTCCATTTTGTTGTTTTCATCATGACTGCAATGAGCACAGTTGTCAGGAGGAAAACCTCAAAACATTTTGGGGAAATAACAAACTTAGACTAATGAATCAATCAGGCAGCCAGCTCCCAGGGGCTGCCTGAGCAGGATGCACCCAGCTCCAAGCAGGTGTGACTCCGGGTGCCAAAGCAGGGTGCAGCCCGGGGCCTCGTGAAGCCCAAATCCAAGTCAGAGCGAGGAGGATGGGCAGTGGGGTGCCAAGGTGGGGCACATGTCAGTCGACCAAGTGGTAAATTGCCAAAAGCTGTAGTTAAGAGCAGAGAACTGGGAATTCATTCGGAAGACAGCAAAGGTGGCAAGAGAAACAGTAATACTGGATTAGGTTTATTTTTTTGTCTTAAAGGGATAATTTTTTTCTGAGTATAAGAGTTATAACCCACCTATGAAAAACAACTTAGAAAACACATAATCTTAAAGGAGCGCCTGAGTGGCTCAGTCAGTCATGTGTCTGACTCTTGATTTCGGCTCAGGTCATGATCTCACGGTTTGTGAATCTGAGCCCCGCTCTGCACTGTCACACAAAGCCTGCTTGGGATCCTCTCTCTCCCTCTCTCTCTCTGCCCCTCCCCTGCTCACTCACTCTTTCTCTTGAAATAAATAAATAAACTTAAAAAAGAAAATACATAAGTTTATGGAAAGGAAAATTTACCATTCCACTTTCAGCAGCACGTAGTCTTTGTATGTCTTTGGATATATCCCACTAATATATGTTTACATCTATCCTAGCCAGCCGTCTTGTGTGGTTCAGAAGAATCCTGAACAACTGCGGAATTAATTCATCGCTGCTGCTCCTTACTCTGAAGCAGACACCCCGAAGTTGCCCACTCAGGAAGCAGCCCTACTGGAGAACATCTACAATTCTGAACACCACGCTCATGACCTTTAAGGCTCATATTAGAATTTGCTCTTTGTTCTCTACGTCCGCCATGTCTTAGTATGTGTGGTGTATCATCCAATCAGTCATCAAGTCCTGACTGTTCGACCATCAAAATGTATTTCAAACCCTGCCGCCCCTCTCCATCTCCACTGATGTCTCCTGGCCCATCCCGTGCTCATCACTCATCTGGAATGACGCTTAACTTTCTCTCTGGTCTCTTTGCTTTCCACCCTTGCCTCCCTATGGTTTATTCTTCTCGTAGAAGCCAAAAGCACCTTTCAAAAGTGTAAATCAGGTTTTGTCATCCTCTGCTGAAAACTCTCCTGTGACTTCTCATTGCACTTAGAACAAAATTCAAACTCAGTGCTTTGCCCAAGAAAACCCAACCCTCCTCTTTACCTTACCTCATCCCACTGTCTCCCTTGTGTGCTCCATTCCAGCCCTGCTGGCCTGTTTGGTGTTCCTTGAACATACCAAATACATTCCCCACCACAGGACCTTTGCATATGCCTATCCACTTCCCAGGAATACTCTTTCCACAGGTCTTTATATAACTCAAGCTTTTCTTTATTTTCCCCCAGAAGATATTTGCTAACCACTCTTTCTTAAAAAAACTTAACTCTCCAGGCCCATTTTCTCTTCTTTTTTTAAATATAGAAGATACTATGAAATGTTTGTTAAAGTACACAATCAGTCTCAGAGAATCTTAAGCTACAGAATTCCAGAATCTGAGAATCATGAAATCTTGGAATCTAAATTTTACTATTGTGGAAAGCTCATCATGTCAAAGCTGAGAGTTCAGGATTTAAACCCACCCAGTCTAAGAGATTCACTACACAGATGGAGAAACGGAGTCTACCGGTATTGAATGACTTGCTCAATGTTCTACAGCTAAGGGCAGAGCTAGGATAGAATCAGGTCTCCCAAAATCAAAGCAATGCTATGGCTCTATACCAGTGGTTTTCAAACTGGGTTCCCCAAGGCACCAACATTCCTCAGAAGTATCATGAAAGTTCTGCCTTAAATATAGAAGTAAGGAAGGAATGGTCAAAGGGCAGATCCTTAGTCTCCCTTCGACCAAAACATCTCTACTTTTATCCCATTTGTGCTGCGACCTAAGTAGTTGTCTTTTTAGAAAGGAGTATTTCTGTCCCCCCTTAGTTTCAAAACCTCTGTGCTATACATAAATAATCATAAAAATCAACAAGCAAATAAATAGCCCCCTACAAAAAAAAGCATCACAAACAACCACCATGGTAATAGAAATGGGAACTTTAGAGATACTGGTTGGTGAACCTCAGGTTGATACAAAATTCCAACTATATTTCCTGCAGGTAGTGGTGGTGGAGGTGGATGGTTGGGAAGAGAACTGTGTAAACAAAACACAGTCCAGAAATCTGCATCTGAGCTCACGTCTCAAATATAGCCTGGCAACTTCAGGTTCTGGGCACAGCGAGGAAGAGAAAAGCCTGTCCTAAAATGTACTGCTGGCATCGTATCAAGAATCGCATATATTTACAAAGAAAGCACACAATCCTTCAGAACTGTGGTTGATAATAATATGCCTGGAGGGTTGGATCCTGATTGAGACCTTCAGCTACACAAAAAAGTCTCTCCATTGATCAAGACTGAATATTTTGGTTACAACCTCCCAAATATGTTTCCCATCCTGGTGAGGCAACATCCCAAAATTAAAAAAAAAAACAAAAAACAAATCAGGATTCAGAAAGTAGCAATTAATAACAATAAATGGATTAATGGTTGGTTGTGAACAGATATTTGCCCAGGTCTGCAACGTTGACTTTAAAAGTGATAGCATCTTCATAAATACACTGCCTCCACTCTGGGACACTTTGGTAGGGGCTGGGGGGGCTGGGCAACCGAGGAATGCACTCAGCTGCATAACTTCCTCTTGGTGTCTTGGTTCCCAAGGCAACTCTTTCCAATAAATCCAAAAGGCATTCGTATAAAATGCGTCTGTAAAGCACCTTGGCCCCCAAGACAGGAAGCCTTGCTTCCACTTTGCTTGGATCAAGATTTGATCTCACTGTAGTTCATATTTCTGTGACTGCTAAAAGATAAAAGATATCATCTGTGAAAAGCGACCAAGAGCAGGAAGTAGTTCTCAAGAGGGACAAGACCCTGCTTTTAGAGACATCTTTGTTTCTAGGGTTTTTAAACAACCCTTTTTCATTACTTTGTTTTTCTGTGTCGGGCTCTTTGTTCTTCACAGACATTCGGTTCAAGGGTCATGAAAAGCCCCCACCCACGAGGCAGTGACAATGCTCTCAACTTCTCTCTCTCTCTCTCTCTCTCTCTCTCTCTCTCTCTCTCTCTCTCTCTCTCTCTCTCTCTCTCTCTCTCTCTCACACACACACACACACACACACACACACAGTGACAATACTCTGAACTACTCTCTCACACACAGAGCATGCTTTATTTTCTTCACAGCTGGAGTAACTTTATAACTTACAATCTAAATGACACTATGAGAGTGAAAGGGGCACTATTAATAAATAATCTGTATTTATTGACTTCCTGTGTGCGCTCAGCTTCTGCACCACAGCGTCCGAGCTCCATAAACGCAGGTTGCCCAGTTAATCAGTGTTCTCAGCACCACGGACAGCGGCCCGCGTGGCGCGCAGCCTGGAGGGGGGCTGGGCTGTCAGCGCCACGGGAAGCAGCTAAGGCCGTGGATGGGACTTACCTCGCGTGAAACCTGGGTGATGAGCGTGGGTTTCCTACATGAACATTTGGGAAGAGAATATTCCAAGTGGCAAGACTATCTTGTGTAAAAAGCCTGAGAAGAGAGTAAGATGGTGGCTTGTCTGAAGAGATGCAAGCACACCGCTGTGCCTGCGTGGGGAAGTCGCGAGGGAACGTGAGGAGGAAGAGGGCAGGTCGTGCAGGGCCTCGTGGGGGTCTAGACCTCATCCCAAGGGAGGTGGAAAGCTGTTGAAGTACTTTACGGGGAGAAAACGACTCTTAGTAATAGTCACTTTTTAGGTTCCTCTACATTGAATGATACCTGTATACTTCAGGGTATTTTTTCTTTTCTTTCTCACTCAACCACAGGCTTTAAATATACATATGTATACACACACACACATATATGTACACACATACATATATGTATATATATAAAATGTATTATCAAGTTGGCTAACATACAGTGTATACAGTGTGCTCTTGGTTTGGGGGGTAGATTCCTGCTTACATACAAGACCCAGTGCTCATCCCAACAAGTGCCCTCCTCAATGCCCATCACCCATTTTCCCCTCTTCCCCGCTGCCCCCTCCCATCAACCCTCACTTTGTTCTCTGTGTTTAAGAGTCTCTTATGGTTTGCCTCCCTCCCTCTCTGATTGTTACTATTTTTCCCCTACTTTTTAATGGTTTTTTAATTTTTTTTTTGAGAGAGAGAGAGAGAAAGACAGAGAGTACAAAGTGAGCAGGGAAGGGGCAGAGAGAGGGGGAGACAAAGGATCCAAAGCGGACTCTGCGCTGACAGGCTGACGGCAACAAGCATGATGCGGGGCTCAAACTCATGAACTGTGAGATCATGACCTGAGCTGAAGTCCGACACTCAGCTGACTGAACTACCCTGGCGCTCATTGAAAAGTCTATCTTTCCCTTCTTTTTTCCCAGGAGTCAACCAGTGTTATTAATTTATTTATACTTTATATTTCTAGGGATGTCTTGTGCCTATAAAGCATGTTAATTTTGTTAAAATATAATGAAAGCACGCCTTACACACGCTTCTGCCTCTAGCTTTCTTCATCTGAGACAATGCATCTGGGAGATCTTCCTCACCGTTTGTACGCCTTAGTTTAGCATTTCAGGCATCTTGTCTTTCCAAAATTGCTTCCCCCATTCCTCATTATCTGTCTTTTTCTGTGAGACCAACTAATGCCTTTGATCTAAATCTTTAGATCATTCTTTTCTAAACTGTGTCTCATATTCCCATACATTCCTATCCCTACTTCACCCAAATAAGTTGGGTAATTTCTAGGTTAAACGAGGAAAAGTAAGTTTTGTTTTGTTTTCATTTATCGCTGTAAAACGTCCCTGGACCTCAGCTGGATTTTAATGTCCACGTTGACTCCCACCGGCGGGGACGTGATACGCAGCATTTCTCTCCAATACTAGTGTGTGGAGCTCTCTCCCCGAGCGTTTCAGGAAATGGGCGAGCTAACGAAGAGACACTGGAAATGGTGCCTTGGGCAGTGTCTCTCTCCCTCGGGTGGTTCTGGATAAAGACTGACCAGTCCCTGATACCCCCCTCACCTTATTTTAAGCTCGACGCTGACCAATACTTTTCTGTTAATAGCTCCTCTCCAGACAGGTTAGAGCACAATCGATGCAGCTACCGCTTTTTTAGTCAGTCCTGATGACATACCCTGATCACCTTGATGAGACTGGAGTGTGTCCCGAGCCAGCAAGACGTTCACGGGCTATTCCTCAGAGTGAGCTAATGTCCAAGTTTATATGTTTAGGCTCATTCTTAGTAGATCTGCACTGAGTGAGGATCCTCAGCTCCAAACTTGGGGCACTTTGCCTCAGTTCCCTAACGACTGACTAGAGCCCAGAGGGCTTTGGACTCCACCTCCAGTGCTCTGTCTACTACCCGGCAGCTTCCCCAGCGCCTCTTCCCGCACTGGATTGTCGTCAACAGTTTGTTGGGCACGAGCCTCCTGTCTCCAGCATAATTGCAAAACCTTTCAAGTCAGAAAGTGTGTTTTATTCTTCTTTGCATGTTCTATACCATCATCCCGCCCCCCTCCCCACAGTGCCAGGCACACTAGAGCCAATTAATATTTAATTATGTTTGCGATAACTCTATCGGAGGGGATGGGTAGCTGTAGCCTCTCTCTCCATTCCGAGAACCAAAGATGCGTTGCCCAATGGCAGTTCTGCAAACCAGTGTTCACACGACCTGGCACGCCACGGGCTCGCAGCCAGGGCTTCGGCAGGACAGCCTTCCCGTCTATTTGAATATTCACAAAACCCAGTGATTCTAAAAACTGGGGAGTCGCCAGGGGTCATTGAGTCTGACTCCCCTCGCTTTACTTATGAAGCTGTTCCCAAAGAGGGCCGAGGTTTGCCTAAGTTAGCACAGAGCTGGGACTCAAGCCCAGGTCTGCTGCGCTGCCCAGGCTCTCTGTCATGGGCAACGTTGCCTCATTTGTAAAAGGGGGTTGGTGGTACCCACCTCACGGGACTACGGTGGGGCCACTCAGCCGAGAAGGTGCAGGCACGGCGGTTAGAATTACTAAGCCAACGTCCTTCCACCCTGACATCTTGTAAGCTTGAAAGAGTAGGGCCGATTTCTCTGCATTCCCAGTGTCTCTCAGCGTCTTGCCCTTAGTAGGGTCCAGCAAGCATTTGATGATGAGAGCCCAGCGCTCTGATCACTCACGTAACTTCTGCCTCAGAGCCGAAAGGGAGATTGGCTCTGTTCTCTTCTTCGGGACCAGAGGGTTGACCCCGAGGGGAAAACAGAGCTCCTCTGGAACTTCAGTTAGACAAGCCTCTGAACTCTCCCCTGCCTCAGTTTCCCCTGTTGGCTCGCTGCACTTGGCCTGAGGAAGCAGATGCAGCAAGCCGTGATTGATGGATTCATTAGGGCTTGGAAAGGGCCTCCCGTCTGAGAGCCAAGCTCTGTTATTTAAAGCACGCTGATGGAAGAGTAGAGTTAGGTATTCAAATCGCCCTCGGAGGACTGACAGGGTGGCCAGTCATCGTAGGGCATTTAGAGAGCTAATTCCTTGCTTCAGTATTTAAGGCCTTCGAAAAAGCTACATCCATCTTCCACGAAGGAAAAAAAATGTTCTTGCATCTTCCTGCTATCTAGAGATTATTTAGTGCTCTGATATTGACACCGCTTCTGTAGAAAGATTTAAAGATAAAAACGCAATGTATTCAAGTGCTGATCATTTTTCATTGTCACTTAGTGACAGTACAGCCTGGAGTCAATTGCTGCAGATTTATCTTTTGTGATATTGATTGCGTGCATGTGTGCCTAAGTTGTTTGCAAAATACCTGGTTCCATCAGCAAGGGGGCACTGCAAGGGGGTCGGGAGGTCGTGGGCAGAAGAGAGGACCCTGCCCCGGTACCGGAGTCTGGGTGGGCGCTGCTGAGATGGTCCTGGACCAGGAGGCCCAGTACACATTGACCAGTAAATTCCTGGGGCGTGTGACCTGCTGTTTAGTCATTGTTCAAAGCCCTGAGGTCTGAGGGACAAAAACCCAGAGCTGTTTGTGTCCCAAGGTGGATCAAAAGCATGGCTAGCTGGAGCTCCAGCTTCTATAAAGTTTGTCTCTCTTCCCTAAATGTGGTGGGCAGCCCCCCAATTTCGGAGGCCACTGAGCTCTCCCACAGCACCCTCTTCTTGGTGACCTTGACAGAGCACCTACTATGGGCCGGGCCCCACACAGGACGCTTCCGGGGCACCCTCCTTACCGAGAGCCACGTGTGGGGGAGGGGAGCTGCATAAGACAGAGGGGCCGCGGGTCATTACCCTGCGCTGCTCAGGGGAGGCTAACCCTGTCCTGGAAAGGCTTCCCCAAACCACCTGCCCTTTGCTCCTCACTCATCCCCTTCTATGTTATCTCCGGCGACAGCCACTCCCGAGCCATCTTTCCTGCAAAGCCAGCCCCAAATCTCGCGCTCTGTCCCTGTAAGGGAATGGTCCTCACCAGATCTCAAGCCCTCAGGGGAAAAAAAAAAAGGACCGTACAGTACAATTAAAGAAGAAAAATCAAAAAGTCAGAAAAGTATTGGCCTGGGAATTAGTAATGGAGCTTCTAGGGTAGGCCTGGCTCTGCTGCAGGCTACTTTGGTGACCTTGCTAGTTAGGCTGCTCAGAAGTCAGCTTCTTGGGCTCTAAAGTGGAAATTAAGCAACGCATTTCCGGCTGCCTGGGGTTAACACGACAGTGTACTGAGAAGGAAGCAGTGAGTGCTATTCCTCGGTTGGTTCCTATCATCAATATTTACCGGCACAGGGGAAGGTCAGGGTTCCTGTGCTGCTCTGTGCCACCTTGATATGTCTTCTGTGGCCTTGGAAAGTTCTGGGCTTTAGGGTTTGAATCCCCCTGTCACCTCTTGCTTACTGTGTGATCACAGGCAATTCCTTGAACCCCCTTGACCCTTGGTATCTTTATCTATACGACTGAGATATTTACTCCTACTTTGATGGTTGTGGGGACAGAACACTTATGGAAAGAGTCCCTGTGTGTTGGGGGGGTGTGTGTGCGTGCATGTGTGTGCACTCAGCCCATCGAGACACAAGGTGAAAACACATCAGATACCATAAGAACTCAGATGGCTTTGGGGGGCCTGTCCAGGGTCTTGGCTCTCTGCCCACCTCTGCCTAGTTGCCTGCTGGCGGAAACGGGGGCTCTCAAGAGCTCCTCCCCAAACCAGCCTATACCTCTAGCCATCGAAACACCTCAGGTCCTATAGGGGACAGAGCCCTACCCAGCAAAGGTCTACTTGAGCCCCAGTTCAGGATGACTGGGCATTCTTTTTTTTTTTTTAATGTTATTTATTTTTGAGACAGAGAGAGGCAGAGAGCGAGGGTGACAGAGAATCCAAAGCAGACTCCATGCTGTCAGCGTAGAGCCCGACTCAGGGTTTGAACTCATGAACCATGAGATCATGATCTGAGCCAAAGTCACTCAGCTGACTGAGCCACCCCAGGCGCCCCAGGATGTCTGGGCGTTCTAGTTGTAAATGCTGAGAATGTCTGAGAAGGCTGATCGCTCACTGAAGAGAGCTTTTTCTTGCTATTTAGTCTATGCTGCCTGTTCCCAAATTTCATCAATCATGCCTCTCTCTCTCCTTCCCATGACTCTACACTTTTCAACACTGATCCTTTTTTTTTGGCCTGACATCTGTTTTGATGCTGCAAACACAACGGAGGAATCAGGACCTCGTTTCCTGCCCCATCCTGGCCACCTAGGTGAACAGCGGGTCCTTGAGGATGTCGTCATCTTATTTTACAAGGTGGGCTAACGGATGCCCAGAGAAGGGGTAACCTCAGTAAGGTTGCAAGATTAATGTTCTCAAGACAGCTTGGCCTTTTGAATATGAATAAATAGAAAATTAACCAAATGAAATAAGTTGTTTGGATTTTATTGGATAAAATAATGCATATTCCTGTCATGGGTGAGGTCGTCTGACTCGATCTTTCAGCTCGGCCACAGCTTAATACTATTTCCTGAGCACTTACTGCCTATGAGGAAAGGGACTTCCCTAGGCAGGTGATTTAACTCATTCAACCCTCCCAGCAATCGTGGGAGGCAGGCACAATTATCCCTATTTCTCAGCTGAGAAGACTGAGGCTCAAAATGGTTAAGCTACTTTTCCAAGGTCACACAGCAAGCTAGAGGCAAAGCTGGTTTCAAATCCGGGTCTTCTTCACTCAAAGCCCGTCACTTCATTCCGGATGCCATCTGAGATGGGAAGACAGGAGAGTGGCAATAAAGCACAGAGAATTTCAAGTTCCAAAGACGGACGAAAAAAAGACAAAGTGCTGTCCTTGGGGACCAATCTCTTGGCCCAGGTCCCCAGGAAATAAAAGGCAGAGCAGTTTGTCGACGTGTTCCTCTTGCACCGGGGGTGTCCGGGGCACAGGGGTGGGACTTCATCTTTGTATCCATGGAGCCTGGCCCAGAGAAGGCGCTCAATCAATGTTCAGTGAGTAATAAATGAAGAGTGTGGAAAATGACCTTATGAAGCGGGAGACCGGGGGGAAAGCACCACATAGAAAGTACCATGGCGCACGCTTCTCCAGCATAACGCACTGGACATCACCCCACATGGAGAGTAGAAGCAACTGGCCGAGGTTCTGCCTCAAGATGCTCAGAAAGGGCTTCTATTGCTGACTGTCTTGTGTACAGTAACACAGTCATTAAAGTTACGCTTACCGAATACTTAGCAAAGGCAGACATAACACCAACCAAGTTAAGTGCATTACTTCATTTAAGCCCCACACCAGGACCCAGCAGCTAGGTGCTGTCGATATTCCCATTTCACAGAGGAGAAAACAGAGTCTCAGAGAGGTGATTTGCCCAAGGTCACGCAGTGAGGCAGAACTGAAGCTTGAACTTGAAACTCAGTCTGTTAATTCGAAGATCATTGGTTAACTTGAAATTACTGGCTGGTTGTTCTCCTCACTGAGTCGCACACTTGAGACCCACCAGCCTGGAAGCCCCCCCTGGAAAAATATTATTCTGATATTGGTGTATCAGAATTCGATAATGATCCACACCTGACTTTCCTTTTTTTTTTTTAATGTTTTTATTTATTTGAGAGAGAGAGAGAGAGAGTCAGCGTGAGCAGGGGAGGGTCAGAGAGAGAGGGAGACGCAGAATCCAAAGACAGGCTCCAGGCTCTGAGCTGTCAGCACAGAGGCCGACACGGGACTCGAACCTGTGAACCATGAGATCATGACCTGAGCCGAAATCAGACCCTTAACGGACTGAGCCACCCAGGCGCCCCCCACATCTGACTTTCTTGTTGTGATTTATCTTCATCTTCCCAGACCCCTCGCCCCCCGCCTGTAATCACTCTTGTTGCCCCTCATCCCCGGAAGGGTGCTATGCTGTTGTGTTGTTTGTCTGTAAGCTTGTGTCATCATCTGGAGGATGATATCCTTCTAGAAAAGAATCCAACCACATTGCTGCTTTCTTCTTGATTTCCTTGGAGGCAGGCGGCCACGGAAACGCCAGTATCAGGTTCGCCAGAGTGCAAGTTCCAGGAGGGCAGGGCCCGTGTCTGATTGGATGCCTGACCCTGTAGTGGGTGCTAACAAAATATGTGTCAAGCGGGCGAATTTTGAATGCGCCCTGAACACAGATGCGCCGGCACTGCCACGCAGGGCGGGAAGCCTTCCACGCCGCCCAGCAGCTCGGTCTCTTTGACGCCTCAGTCTCTGGGAAGAGTTTCCAGGCCTCGCCATCTCTCTTCCTTTGGTCCAGAAAACCACAAAGGGCTGCCTGTTGGGTGAGCCTGACCGGCTATCCAGGGGCCACCCTGTCCCGGCCCACAGTGCCCTCCCAGAGAATGAGCTTCTGGGAAACGTACCTCTAGCCTCTAAGGAGCCATGGTGACCCCATAAAGGAAATTCCCTACTTTCCCAAGTAAAGAGCCTGGAGCCCACGTGACCTGTGTGGCCCAGGACAAGCTCTCTGGGGTAAATGAAACTCTGGAGGACCAGGGGGCATGGAGATCCCCCCGGGGCATGCTTGTCTGCTTTCTGAGTGTTCTCCATAATCCGGACCATCATTTCCCCCATATCACACTTCTAGTTAAGGTTGCTCTCTGCCTGGCCCTCCTTCAGCATTATTTTTGTATTGTTCTTCTCTCCGGGGAGTATCCTGTTTTAGACTTTCCTCCCAATTGAATTTGTCTTTCTCTCTCTGAGCCAAATCTTATTTTGCTATTTTCCATCAATATCTCTAACCCCCTTTGAGGCATCCGCATTACTTCTCTGTTCTTGCTGGCGGTGGCAACTCCTCCCAATTAAGAACCTTATGCAAATTTCATTAGTGCGCTGTTTACCCCATCTTCCAGACCGTTATTAAAGATGTTAAATAAGAACAGAACAAACATCAGTCCCACACCTGCAGTCAGGCCCTGCTCTGCCATTCATCTCTGTTTTGCATGTGTGCACTATTTCATTTCCAGAGAAAGGGTCTTCTCCATCCACGTGTGAATTATTTCATAACAAAAGTTTCGTAAGAAGTTACAGCAAACGTTTTAATAAAATCTGATCTTACAGCCAACCGCAGTTCCCCTGCACGTGCGGCCCCAGCTCAGAGTGCATACGCTAAGGAACCTTCTGGTTTTCCACGGAAACAGTGCTGGGGTCTTTGGGATGTTAGCCGAGTTCCCTTCAATACCTCTGCATCACTTGGAGGGCCAGCCAAGAACACGTATAAAATACCTACTGACTTCCGGCTTCCATGTGCTGGGAAGACCCCAGAAAACGGAAAAAGTGGTCCTGGTCCTCAAGAACCTCATAGTCCAACTGAGCAGAGAGGACCTTTGTGCACACGTACCTGCCACACAGGGAGACCCGATGAGAGCAACATGCAATCCAGGTATAGGCTTTGCTCGTTCCGTTAAGCATCCGACCGCGGCTCAGGTCATGATCTCAGCAGTTTGTGAGTTCCAGCCCCGCATCGAGCTCTCTGCTGCCAGCGCAGAGCCCACTTCAGGACCTCCGTCTCCCGCTCTCTCTGTCCCTCCCCCACTCAAGCTCTCTCACTCTCAAAAACAAATAAGCATCTAAAAATTAAATATCTGAGTGTGGCACGTATTTTAAAACTTTAACTCACGATTATGGAAAATGTCAAACACACGAAAAGCGGAATGAATGCGCGCCTCCACGCACCCATCACTGTTTCGAAAGCTGCAACGTTTGGTCATTTTTATTCCATCCCCTTGCTCCTCCTGTTCCTTCCTCCCCCCCCCCTTTTTTTTTTAACTTGGAACACTTTATTTATTAAAAAAATTTTTAATGTTTATTTATTTTTGAGAGAGAGAGAGACAGAGAGACAGAGTATGAGCAGGGGAGGAGCAGAGAGAAAGGGAGACTCAGAATCCAAAGCAGGCTCCAGGCTCTGAGCTGTCAGCACAGAGCCCGATGCGGGGCTGGAACTCATGAACCGCGAGCTTATGACCTGCGTGAAAGTCAGACGCTTAACGGACTGGGCCACCCCGGGGCCCCTCCTAGAACACTTGAAAGCAAATTGCAGATATGCAACTATTCCACTAGTAATTACTGCATAATGCACCTCTAGCAGATAAAGACTTTTAATATACATATGTATAAGCATTATACCATTACCACATCAAACACAAAGATAATTTTTATGACGCATCACCAAATATCTGGTCATTGTTCTTTTTTTTTTTTCCTGGATGGTCTAAAAAATGTCTGTTTGCAGATTAAAAATTAATTTGTTGAAGAAACTAAGCGATTTATCCTGTAGAATTTCAAACGTGGGCCATCTTAAAGAACAATTTATTACGTAAAATACAAACACAGAGATACAAAGTAAGAGATCATCTAAGAGAACTAAGAATGTCAAAACACATGAGGCAGGGCCCCTTGGCGCTGGAAGGCGGCCAGAGGTTGTTCCCAGGAACCCAGGCCCCGCCCCACCCCATCTGCGCCTCAATCCAAGAACCTGACTGGCATTGACCCCGGACAAACATCCACCCTCTTAAATCTTTCCTCTGGGGTAGAAAATATGTATCATTCAGCTTAGCAACTGTTACAGAATATGTTTCGACAAATCCATAGTGAAACATCTACTGACCCAAATGCACTTGGATTGGGACGAGTGGTGACGGGAAGGAGGGCAGGCAAACACAGAAGAAAGCAAGGAGGCGCAGGTACGAGGAAATCCCAGCTCGAGTTCTGGGAGTTTCGAAGGCCGAGGGTAGGTAGTATCAGAAGCAAAAGATACCGAGATTTGCTGAGCTAGAAGGTAGCCCTACCACCTCTAAACTCTTCTGTGTCTGACTCCATGGGTCACTGGGGAACAGGACAGCAAGGCCAAATGTGTAACACCCGGGCCGAGGCCGGCGGCCCCAATACCACGCCCTCTGGGTGGTCGCCCCGCAAAGGCTTCAGGTTTCTGGGCCCCGGTCTCCCGCCCGTGTGAAGGGTCGCTGTGCTCAGGAAGAAGCCGGAGAAGGTAGGGAGATTGCTGGGCACCCGGCATCCGGCACACGAGGCTGGGGCTCCGAGGCGGAGAGCGGTGGTAGGTGCTTGGTTGGGCTCAGCTCAGTCTGTCCCTCGCCAGACAACCTGCTCTCTCCGCCCAACAGCAGGTCATCGCCTGGGGAAAATCTCTCCACTTGATTGCCTCTAGGAACAGCCTGGGGGTGGGAGCAAACAAAACATCTGATTAAGGGGAGAAGGGAGGGTATTCCCCGAGTCCTTTGGAGAGGCGGCCTTAGGAGTGGCATTCCACGTTTGGATGATGGACCGGAGAACAACTCCTCTGTCATTTCTGAGATAGTTGTACGACACGAAGATCATCTTGCGTTTCCGGTCTCAGTGGTAGCCTGTATAATTTCCCCAAAATACTAAGTAGGTTAGGTGATTCCTCCAGGGCCCTCGAATGCTCACCGGCCCTGATGTGCTGATGGTGCGTTTGTTCACCCAGAGGGAACCAGGTGAGCACCCCTCCTCGGCCGCCTCCTCCTCCCTGCCAACCCCGGGCACGTGTGCCCCGCGCGTCCCCAGCACCACCTGGGGACAGGGAGCAGGGCCTGCACCTGCCCCTCCCCCCTCCTGCCCCTCCGCCCAAGGAATTAGGAGGGAAAACTGCATAAAGGATTTCGGTTACGGCCAGAGAACGGTGCAAGAAACACAAGAGGTTGTTCGTGTCCTCTCGGTATCGATCAGGGCTCGCGACGCTTAATTTCTCGTTTTCACAGAGTCGTCCTGAGCTCCCTCCCCATCTTCGGCCCCGGTTGGTTGCAGCGTTCTGCTGAAACCAGGTCAGCCCGGCAGCTGTCTGCTGCCTCAGGGCGGCGGGCTCACCCCCTCCTCCTTTATTAGCAGACTCTCTGCCCCTCCGGTCTTCCCTCCTCCCCGGCCAGCCCTCAGCAGGTGGTCTGGCTTCTGGAGACCACCCGAGACCCAGCGAAGCTCTCCTAAGTCCATCAGAAGGAAACCCATTGTTTAGGGCAGCCACCACCACGCCCTCCCCAGTCCGTCTCCCCTGACCACGGAGGTCCCGAAGGTATCGGGAAGCTGGAGGTTGGGTTTCCTGAGGGAAGAGGCTCTACTGAATCCAGAAAGAACTCTGGGTGCCCTCCCATGTGGGGACGAAGGAAGGTCTGCCTGGTGGGAGGCGCGAGAGAAAATCGCTGCTTGCGTTAGGCATGGTCTCAACTCCAAACTCACCTGCAGGCCCCAAGGGCCCCCCCGAGTCCTGCCAGAGCAGGCACGTGAGAAAGAAGCGATGCCCGAGTCCTTCCAAGCCAGCAGTTCAGACAGAACTCTTCACTGCTGTCGATGCCCAGCAGTCAATAGCTTCTTTTCAATAAGCAGGGCTCCTCCATCCTCTCCACAAGCCCCCGAAATAAACCCAGCCGGTCATTAAGAGCCTCTCCGCCCCCCCCCCACCCGTTTTGTGCTCTGTGCTGACCTGAGTTTCTGGTTTGAGATGGGGATTTCCTCTGCCCCCCGCCAGCGACCCCCTCTGGGACTGAAAATCTAAAACAAAGCAGCAGCCTAGAGCCAATGTCTTTGTAATTAATAAAACCGGTGAGAGCCGGTCAGGCCCACCGCCTCCCTGAAGGTCTGCGCCCCAGTACCTGCTCTCTCCCTCAAAGCGAGGCCCACAGAGGGCTCCTTCTCGCTTCTCCAATCACAGTGTCGTTTTATTAATAATTTAGCCCCGGGTGGGGTTGCTCTGCTGGCGAGTGGCTTCGGGCCTCAAGTTATCAAAATACTAATGCTACCAATTTATCAGCCCTGGCTGATGGAGTGTCAGCGGTGGCTGGTAGTTGCGGGGGAGGGGGCCCCGTAATAAGAGGGGAGGACCTTGTCCAAACGGGGCTCTCTGTAAGGCTGGCTGCAGGGCTCTCTGTCCCGGCCTTCCCAGGACCCTTCAGGGAAGAATTTGGCTCCGACTTTGGAGGCAGTTAGGCCTCCCAACCAGGACCAAGGGCAAAGGGGGGCTGGGTGATGGAGCAAACCCGGTGATGTGGATTTCTGAAATCTGGCACGGGGACCCCCAGTGGAGTGTCCTTCTGGATCAGCTCGCTGCCTGCCAACATACGGGGCGCGTGGCCCTGGTGGTGAGTGGATGGGCCACGGTGGAACCGGGCACGATGTTGAGTAACGTTCAATCACAGTGAGGATTTCTCCCTTTCCAACTCTCTTTCAACCTTCACGTTGCTTGAAGGGAAATCTGTGACTCAGGCGAGCTCCTGTGTCTTTCCCTGTCTTTCACGCCTCTCTAGTACCTGCTAATCTCCCTCCTTAACAAGGAAAAAGTTGGTCCTCAGGCTCCCTGGCCTGAAATGGGAACAGCGCTCCTTGAAATTGACAGCAGTGTTTGGTGCTTGTTATATTTATTTGCAGAGTTACCTTATGTTTGCAGCGAGCTGTGCTGATTTTCCATTTCCCCTCGTGATAGAACTTGTCCTTTCGAAGCACGTATACTTAGGTTACACATCAGATGATTCAAAGTGAAAAATAAATGAATGGCGAATGGTCTGGGTGGAGTCCGGATAAGCAGATGATGAAGATGAGAGGGGAGCACACAGACTTTAGGAACCTTGAGTCTGAGGTGTCGCTGGGGACATGGGAACAGCACGGGGGCGGGGCCGCTCACAGGCTAATTTGTGCCTCCTTTCCTCTCTGTCCAGCCCCACCACAGGCGTGGAGGCCTGTCTGGACACACTGTATACATTTCTTGTCCACCCATCTCCTGATATCAGAAACTCACTTTCCTGGGGCACCTGGGTGGCTCCGTCGGTCGAGCGTCCGGCTTCGGCTCAGGTCATGATCTCTCTTTGGTGGGTTCGAGCCCCGCCATCAGGCTCTGTGCTGACAGCTCAGACCCTGGAGACTGTCTTCAGATTCTGTGTCTCCCTCTCTCTCTGACCCTCCCCTGCTCACGCTGTCTCTCTCTCTCTCTCAAATATAAATGAAACATTTAAAAAATTAAAAAAACACCTCACTTTCCTGGGCTGCCTGGGTGGCTCAGTTGGTTAAGCATCCAATTCTTGGCTTTGGCTCAGGTCGTGATCTCACCATTTCTTCTGGGATTGAAAGCCCGTGGCTGCCCCATAGCTGTTCTCTCAGGCAGAACGGGCCTCAGCGTTGGGAGGCCGGAGGGCCAGAAAGTCTCTGCTCCTCCTCAAGTCGCTGGGTCTAGGGAGCCATTCACCCTATTTCACCTAAGCCAGTACAAATACTCCTCCTTCCTGCTGACGGTCGGTTGAGGTGGGTTTCTGTCACTTGCACCTGAGAGAGCCCTGAGGAAACGAACACGTGAAAAGGTGCCCCACGTCATTAGCCATCAGGGAGATGGAAATCAAAGCCCAGGGAGACACCGCCTTGCAGCCCCTCAGAAGGCTGGAATCCAGCAGGCGGATCCTGACAGTTTCCACGAGGGCACCCCACCGGAACCCTCTGGCACTGCCTGTGGGAAAGGGGCCACGCCCTTGGGCCACAGTCCGGCAGGTCCCCAGAAGGTGAAACATGGAGTTACCGTCTGATCTAGAAATTCCGCTCTTAGGGACCTACCGGAGGAAACCAGAACATGTCCACCATGTCCACACAAAACTGTGTCCACGCGTGTTCACGGCAGTGTTCTTCATACCAGACAAAAACAACCCAAATGTGCACCCGCTCTTGATGGATAAACAGAATGGGCCGTTTGTCCCTACAGCAGGGTGTTTTGGGCAAAAAAAAAGGGAGCGGAGTCCCGACATCCACCACGACGTGGAGGAACCTGGAAAACGTTCTGCTGAGTGCAGGAAGCCGGGCCCACACACAAATACCTCTCGTGTGATTCCATTTCATAGGAAATGTCCAGAATAGGCAAATCGATAGGGACAGAAAGTAGATTAGTTGTTCCTTAGGGCTGATGGTGGTAGCGGGGGTGACCAGGGGAGGTGACCGGGAGGGGCAGTGACAGCTAAGGGGAGAAGGGTCTCTCTGTAGGATAATGAAAAGGTTCTATAATTGCTTGTGGTGATAGAGAAGCAACTTGTGAACATACTGAAAAGCCATCAAATTGTACAATTTAAATGGATGAATTTTACAGTGTGCGAGTTACTCAATAAAGCTGTTTAAAAAAGAGAGAGAGAGAGAGAGAGCGAGAGAGAGCCTGAGTGAGATGGTGGTTATTAGTGCACTTTGGGAGTTTATGTAATCCGTGCAGACGCTTCTCTCCGGATGGGCTCCGTCCTAGGCAGCACTTGACCGCCATGGCTGCACGGGTCACTCATGTTGCCTCTGCCAGCTGGTCCTTTGGTCCTTGACCCAACGGAGGTTACTCCGGGATCTCAGGGGCCTTGGCTATGGAGGACGGGACCTGGTGGCTGTTACCCTTTTAACCTGGGCCATGCAGAGCAGGGGAGAGGTAGGCAGGGCATTGCAGGCAAGGGAACAGCACAAGCAAACACAGAATTGGGAGCTTGTAGCTCACACGCTAGAAATAACAGACGGTTGGACTTTGAGTGAGGGGTCTCTGGGGTGAGGGAAGGAGGAGGTCCTCAAAGGGCAGAGGGCTCCCCTGGGGGCCGTCTCCTGCTGGTCCTCAGTAAAGGCTCACGGACCGGTGTGACTCTGGGGCCTGGGCCTCGCTCCCCCGAGGGTGGGATTTTCGTCCAGCTGAGGAAGCAGGACACGCCCTCCCCGGGGCCCGGCCTGTCGATGCCGACACGTGGGCTGGGGTGACCCACTGGGCAGAAAGCAGTGTTTGGAAAACAGAGTCAGACAGGCTGCCTCATGAACTAATCGTCATCGTAATTAATAGCTGACATTTATCGGTCCCTCGATGAGCCGGGATCTGAGCCTCACTCACATACCAGCCCATGAGGTGGGCGTTATCTCTGCTTAACGGACAAGCAAACTAGGGCACCGAGGGTTTACCTAAAGTCAGCTGTGGGTTCCTGTATCACTCTAAACCGTCCGCACGGCGGTCCCCTTGCAGCCGGCCCAAGTGAGACATGGGGATGTTGTGTCACTTCCTGCAGAACGCGGATGACGGGAACGAGGACCGCTCGCCACGTAGCGAGGGCCACGCACGCCTCGAGGGCTCCGTGTGTGGGATCCGGGGGAGTCCTTCAAAAGAGCTAGGAAAATGGGGTTTCCCTACCCTCGTTTTGCAAACGAACGCTGTGAAACACAATTTGAGAAGTTCAGTGACCCGCCTGAGGTCCCTAGCACGTGGCGGGAGGCAGGACCCAGCCAGGGCCAGATGACCCCAAGTCCCACCTCCTTCCTCCGGCGCTCCGGCGGCGAGGCAGGGGTGAGGCATGGTGGGTAGAGAGCGGGGACCTCCCCAACCTCCCTGCTGGTCAAAGGGGGATATTTAGGTTACTCCCGGAGCATGAGAACAGTTCGGGAAAGTTCTAAAAATGGGGAAAAGGCTATAAAAAGTAAGGAGTAGGGTTAATGATGTCATCTACTGTATTTCCTTTTATTATGAATCCCCCGGACCGCACTCCTCCCGAATGAAGGAGATTTAGGAGATGCTGCTGGGCTGTGCTCGGCACCATGCTCTGTGCAAAAGGCCTGTAGACACTCACTCACCTCCCTGCACCCCGGAGGCGGCGGGGGGCGACCTCACTCTCACGTGAAGTGAGGCAGGGGTGCAGAGAAGACAGGCGGCCCGCCAGGGCCACACAGGCAGGCACTGGGGACCTGGCTGACGTCCAGGAATCGGACACCAAACCTGCCTTGTATCCCCTCCTGCCTGATCTTTTCAACAGCCGGTAATCACGCGGTTCCCGGATCAACACCGTATAGGAAGGTGTAGGCACCCTGAGCCACCCAGCGTCTGCCCGTCTTCCTCCCCCGACCTCCCCACGCTGCAGGCAAGGCTTGTGCCACCTTCTCAGCTCCCCTTCCAGGCTCCCTCGCAGACACACATAGGGAGACGTGCAGTGTACCTAATATATATATATTCTCATTTTGCTCCTCCTTTTTGTATAAAAAGGCACGCAATAAGCATGGACCTGCCCTCCGTTCTGTCGCTGAGCCATCTCCCCTGCAGAGCCTCCCACAGCAGGGCGTGGGCTGTTTTGTGGACTGTTCTGTTCGGGTGTTTCCCTTCTTCGTGGCTGCGTAATACTCCACCGTGTGGAGCCGCTTATTTGAGCAGACACTCGCTCTACCGAAGAACCAAATCTCCTCCTTTGTTTTTATAAACAGTACGATGCAAGATGTCCTACCTGTCGTTTCTTGTCTGTGCAGAGGACCTGTGGGTAGCTTCCCAGACGTGGGATGGGTGATGGGTGACAGGGTACATCACGGAGACCGTCTGCGGGCAACGGGACGGCTCAGACCAGTGGGACCCCCGTCTGCCGGTGGGACTTGGTAACAACGCAGACTCCAGGGCTCTCCGGAGCTGGAGCCTCGGAACTGTATTATCACAGGCCATAATGTATTTTTTGTTATTATAATTCACTTCCATGTTTTCTGTCTCTCTCCCTAAGGCCGGATCTGTCTTGCTCATGCCCGTTTCCCCAGCCTGGGTCATCAAAGTTAAATAAATGAATGGGTAGATGAAGGACGATCAAAATGCCAGCCGAGTGAGCGGGCCGTGGGTCTGACAGGGCCCTCCTCTCCAGTAGGAAGGGTCACCTGCGTGGCGCGAAGGTGTCCAATTTCTGACAGCAGCAAGGGGCTTGCAGGGAACCAGAGAGGCAGGCTGATGTGCGTGGTGTGCTCCTGGGGGCTGGCTGGACACAGAGAGGGGTCAGGACCCCAGCCATCTGGGAGGTGTCGGGAAAGATGACCCCTTCCCAGGGCCCTGGCCCTGTCAAAGTCCTGCAGGCGGTGGGGATGCCGTGAAATGCACACAGCCCCCTGCAGTCCCCTCTCCCTCAGCCTGGATCCCGGTGACCCTTTGGACAGCCAGCCTAGGTCTCTAAACCATCCTTTGTGCCACATGACGAGAGGAGGGCGACGCAGGAACCCAGACCTGCCTCAGCAGCCCGAGTGGTCCTGGAAAGACGGGACCAGAAGGCTTGCCCGGTTCTCAGCGTGCCGCGCCCGCCAGTTTCCAGCACTGGAGCCAATTGTTTTCCTTTTGGCGTAGGGAGGACGGGTTTGCCCTGGGTCATTCTCAGTGTTACCCAGAAGGGCCCATGTCCCCAGGAGGGCTGGCTGGGCTTGGCACACAGACCACACCCAAAGGGTGGTGGAGAGGCACCAAGGAGAGCCTGCACGCGCCCCTCCTGTGGCTTCCGTGTGGCTTCGCCGCGGGGACCCTCTCACTGGAAGTTAGGGCACTCGCCCCCCGCAGGGCTGGAGCTGGAGGAGGCTTAGAGACAGAGGTGGGTGGGGGAGGAGACTGGGTGGGCTCCGGGCTCATTGAGCATGCTCCCTATGGATTTTGAGGGTCTGGGGGGGGGCAGGTCCTTAAGGCCAGTGCTGCATGGGAAGGCATGTTTCAGGCACCAGGAGGTTGCAAAATGCAGGCTTTCCCTACGTGGGGATCTCGACCCTCCCCTCCTGCGGCTGTCCTTGCATCTGGGCTCTGCAGCCGGCTGGCAGCTTCAAGGAGCAGAAGGTGCCCTTGTCATGGGAGGAGCTGTGTCCACTCCCCCCAGATTCATATGTCGAAATCCTAACCCCCAGGCCATCAGAATGTGATTGTATTTAAATTTTTTTAATGTTTACTTATATTTGAGAAAGAGAAAGAGAGAGAACACAAAAAGGGGAGGGGTGAGGAGGGGGGAGACCGAGTATCCAAGCAGATTCCCTGCTGTCAGCACAGAGCCCAGTGTGGGACTCGAACTCACAAACCGTGAGACTATGACCTGGGCTGAAGTCAGATGCTTAACCGACTGAGCCCCCAGGCGCCCCAGACCTGGATTTTAATCCTGCCCCAACTGCTCGCAAGCCAGTGACCTCAGACCAGTTTCACAGCCCCTCAGCGTCTCTGTTTCCTCGTCTGGAACGGGAGGGGGATTCAGTACCGCCGTGGTGATGAATGAAGTCACAGGTGTAAGACCCTCAACACAGTAGCTGACACCTGCTTCCTCAAATCCTCATCCACTCCCTTTCACCTGCAGGGTTTACTGAGCACGTACTATGTGCTAGGCACTGTTCCGGGCACTGGGACACGGCAGTGGCTGACGCAGACAGAAATCCCCTGGGCATGAAGTCCAGAGAGACAGGCGGTAAAGACGATTGCTCGCGCTCCGCTCCCAGGCTGGCTCTCCTTGCCTGGGGCCGACCGACGATGGCCTCCCTCCGGCACCCTCAGCCCCTTCCCCACGCACTCCCCAAAGATAGACCCAGGAAGGAGGGGATGGCGCGAAATTCAGACTGGCGCCCACAGTTCCTGGCAGGGACCTCGGGTCGGTAGCGTCTTCCCATCGTCCGCGTCTGGAAGTGTGTTCGCACCTCAATCCTTGATACCACGTGCCCTCCACACACTAAGTCCCTCAAGCTGAGCCCGGGGGACTAGTCTCAGCTCTGAAAGCTCTTCCCTGTACGCCCCCACGGCCCAGCTCCCAACCGGATGCGCAGGCCTTTGCATTTTGCCAGCAAAGCGCCTCGGTATACCCCCTTGCCTATCATCCGACGCGTCTAGAAGGTTCCAAACTTCTCCCCACGCCCGTGGCTGAGCTCCAGGCAGGTAAGTTTCTCAGGTAAATTGAACAAGCCAGGCAGCTCCTGGCCAGCGTCTTCCTCTCCCGCCGCACGTCAGCGTGGGAAGAGGCCACGCCCACTCTGCCGCCCCCTGTCCCAACTTACCTTCTGCGACAGGTTCCTGAGCAGGGCTGTCCCAGAGCTGGCCCCCTAGATAGCTGACTCCCCCCTTTTTCTGTTTGCTCAGGCACTTGGCTAATTTCAGCATGGAAATACCATGTCTGGAGCTCCCCAGGCCCTTCCAGAACTTTCCATCTGGCACTTAGCAGATCTCCCTTCCTTTGACAAACGGGCTCCATCTCTTTGCTCTAGCTGGGGATTCCGCTGATTTGTGTAAATCCTGCACCATAAAGTATCCATACTGCTCAGTGCTGGCATTGGCCTCCTGCGGCTTCCTGGCTGCATTCCTTCCCAGGAAGATGGGGAGCTGGACAGGATGGTGACCCTCCATGACTGTGGACTCTGCCCCACGGGCTTCCTTCCACCACCTTCCTTTCAGTCCGGTTCCACAGATGGTCACTGGGCACTCCTGCTGTCTCCAGAGTTATGTGCCATGGGGGGTCCTCACATAAGCAAGAGGTGCCCTCCACCTAGGGACAGGCGAGGCAGGGAAATAGGAAGGTCTCCCTGGGTCAGCTGTGATGAGTCAGGAGAAAGGTACAGATAGAGCCCTCCTGGAGTGCCAGCCACAGGGCAGGACAGAGAGAGCTGCCCTGGGAACATGGCACTTGACCCTGGGCGGAGTCAGGACATGTGGAGTGTAGTGGTAGAGGGGATGGGGCCATAAGCGGGGACAAGAAGCAGGTGGATCATTCCGTAAGGAAAGACGGAAACTAGCTCCTACTGAACATTGGTTCGAGGCCAGTGTATGAGTTTCCAGTCGCTGCTGTAACAGATGATCTCACACTGACTGACGTAAGACAACCTGAGTATGTTATTTTAGGGTTCTGAAGGTCCGACATCCAAAATCTGTCTCTGTGAACTAAACCACGGGGTGGACAAGGCTGGTTCCTTCTGGAGGCTTCAGGGGAGAATCTGTTCTTGCCTTTCCAGTTTCTGCAGGCTGCCTGCTCCCATGTCCCATGGCCCCGCATCGCTATGACCTCTGGTCCCGTCCTCACATCCCCTTCTCTGACTCTGACCCTCCTGCCTCCCTCGCCATAAGGACGTTCTTGATCACACTGGCCCATCCAAATCATCTAGGATAATCTCCCCACCACAAAACCCTTAATTTAATCATGTCTGCAAAGTCCCTTTTGTCCCGTGGAGTAGCATATTTACTGAGTCTGGGGATTAGGACAGGGACCTCTCTGGGGGGAAGGCATTATTCAGCCAACCGAAGGCAGGGGTGTAAGCTGCTTCCTTGGTCCCACCCAAGCCCACGAGGCAGCTCTTCTCAGTCTGGTTGTACAGCAGGGGGACTTGGGTTTCCAAAGGCTTAATTGCACTTTGAGGCTACAGTTCGTGAGACATTCATGTGGGGTTTGAACTCGGTCTGCCTGACCACAGAGCCCTCTCTGTCCCTGAAGAGACTGTCCTTGGATTCTCTGGAGCAGGACAATGGCCCTTGGAAGCTGTGGCCAGGAGTTTCCAGTGAAAGGGGAAGACAGAGGAGTGAACACAAGTCAGTGCAAAAGGAAGGGGTGTGGGGCAGAGGAGAAATCCTGCAGAGGGACACCCACAGTTTGGCTCTTCTGTTCAGTGTGGGGGAGGGACCAGGAGTAATGTGGTCAGAGCCAAAGCTTGGGGACCCCTGTGACAGAGTTCGTGGGGCTGACAACAGAGTGGGGAACGCAGCTGAGGATGGGCTTGTGTGGGACCAGAGGGAAGGGCCCCAACTGAGGCCAGATAGGTGGGATGGAGGCTGGAGACAGAGTTCGAGGGGCAAAGACTCAAACGCAATGGAGGTCGTGGGGTGGGGGGAGGGAACAGAGCCAGGAAGCAGTGGGAAGGCTACCAAGGCTTCATGAGGAGGAGAGAAGGAGTGGCTGGCCAGGCTGGCAGACACTCTGGGGTGCAGCACCAGACTCTGATGGAGGGTGAACTTTCTAGAAGAGGCGATCAGCCACAGCAAACTTCAAGCAAAGCTCTTGGGTTTGGCAACTTGGAAACCCATAGCCAGCTCCCAGGTGTCTTGGGAAGGGCTGTGTTTGGCGCTGCCCGGGCCAGGACGGCCATGAAGACTCAGCCAACCTTGGGGAGATGCATAAGCCCAGCAATGACCCTTCTCAGCAGGAGAGCGGGATGTGGACGAGCACGCGAACTGTGGGGTCTTGCGAACAGCCCTCTAGCCCTCTGACGTTCACAACCTCCTCCCCTTCCTCGAGGACGGGCTCCTTTCCCGACTCACTTCCAGCGAATGGAATGCAGCAGCCATGATGTGACTTCTGAGACCAGGTTAGCAAGTGGGCTGGCGCTCTCCTCTCTCCTCCTCTCCCGCTCCCCCGCTACACATGCGCGAAGCCCTGAGCTGCCCTGTAAGAAATCTCACTGCTCTGAAGCTGCCATGCTAAAGAGATGAATGGAGTGCATGCAGGGAGGCGCCCCCCGCTGCTGTGAGCAAGCCGCTGCCTCTGGAAGATTCCAGCCTTAGCCACTGTCCAACTGCAAGCATGAGACAGACCCTGAGCAGGAATTGCCCAGCTGAGCCCCGTCAGGCCTGATATTGCAAGAGGCAACAGTAATATTTTTTTCGAGGTTTATTTATTTGTTTATTTTTGAGAGAGAGAGAGCGCGAGCGAGCTCATGTGCAAGTGGGGGAGGGGCAGAGAGAGAGAGAGAATCCCAAGCAGGCTCTGCAATGTCAGCACAGAGCCAGATGCAGGGCTTGAACCCATGAACGGTGAGATCATGACCTGAGCAAAAATTAAGAGTTTGACACTTAACCGACTGAGCCACTCGGGTGCCGCAGATATTACAGGTTTAAACCAGGAGGTTGTAGAGCAGTCTGTGATCCGGGATCTGATAACCTGGCTCAAGGATGCAGCTGATAGTTTGGGGTAAAAAACTGGCAGGGCAGTCAGGGGTCCACTGGGAGGTATGTTGATCCCCAGTGTCCCCTTGTTTGGGAACTAGCCCCCTATGTTCTCTCTATGCCTCTCCCCCTCCCTGGGAGGCACCCCCGCCCCCGCCACTCCACAGAGCCCTCCCAAGTGCCCAGCTTTTGGCAACCCCATCAGTCAAGTCTACTTTAGGGGAATGATCTGCATTAAATCTGTGTGTTTTTCCTTCCAGGGGTGTGAACTGAATCTACACTTTGAGTCCGAGCCATACATGTGGAAGGAAAAATGTTACTCCGTGTTAAAGGGATTGAAGAAACCAGAAGCAGGGGTGGGGAGTGTCAGTGGAAGAGGGCGGGGTCAGCTCTGGGCTGGACAGGCCCATCACCATGCCTGGTTATTAAATGTTAAGGCATCTGGTGACCTGGTTGTTAAACACAGCCATTATAAAAGATTAAATTATGTAAGCTTATAATTAAATTATATTAAAAACAGAGGTAATAAATACTCGAAACTCATCCCTTCCTAATTGCTTCACTGCGTTGGACTGTCCCCTTCCTCCTGAGGCTGTTTACATCTGCTGCGTCTGTCTCTGTGGCAGACAGGCCATGTGAGGATGGCCCCCGAGCATCCATCCCCAAATTCACCTTCAGCGTGAAACCCACCATGGCGGGAACATTTACACCGTGGAAATTGGCCAACACTACAATCCAGAGCTTTCTTGCTTTTTTCCTATCCCAGAGAGCAGAGGCCGTTTACAGCCGCTTTGGTTCTGAGGAAGCAACTGTGAGCAGCCACGTTTCCTGTAGCGTCAGTGTGGCGGCACGTGATTTAGCATCAAGTGCCGGGAGGGTATGAGCGCCGTTCTCAGCCGGCCCGCAGCATCTGTTTGTCCCCGTCCCCCGCTTTGTTTATACTTTAATGACATGTCCTTCTGGGCTTGTGTGAACAGTCCCCAGGCTATGGATCCGTGCCCTCTGCTTGCCCTGTTGTGGGTACAAGTGTCCTGTGGTCCTCACTGACACTGAGCCACGTCCAGGAGGGCGGGGACAGAGACAAGGTGAAGGGCCCCTCCAGGACTTGTCCCCCTGATGCTCTCACCTAGACTTTTACCTCTTCACTCCCCCCGCCCCGCCCCCGCAATCACTCCTGGAGGGGAGCTTCACAGCCACAAAACCCACACTATTGTTTACAACATAATTTATTCAGGTGAAATCACATAACATGCATTTAACCATTTTGAATTTTTTAATGTTTTTTATTTATTTTTGAGAGACAGTGTGAACAGGGGAGGGTCAGAGAGAGAGGGAGACACAGAATCAGAAGCAGGCTCCAGGCTCTGAGCTGTCAGCACAGAGCCCAACATGGGGCTTGAACCCACGAACCGTGAGAGAGTGACCTGAGCCGAAGCTGACTGCTTAACCGACTGAGCCACCCAGGCGCCCCTACACTTAACCCTTTTGAAGCGGCCTTCACTGGCATTTAGCACATAAACAGCGTTGTGCAGTCACCCAGGATGATTCTGTCACCCCGCATCCACTGTGTGCTCTCCCCCGACCCCCAGCCCCTGACGACCACCAGGCTGTGTCACTGTCCAGAGATCTGTCTACCGCAGAGATCTCATACAGGCAGAATCATAGGTCTGCTCGTTTAACATATGTCTTCATGACGCCACATGAGTCAGTACCTGGTTTCTTTCTGCGGCTGCACGACAATGAACCCGCTGTGTGGTCCACCGTGTTTATTTCTCCATCATCTGCTCAGTGTCGCACCTGCTGGCTGTTGTGATTCGGCTCCTGCATACAGGTGCTCGTTTCAGTGTCTGCTTCAATTCCTTCGGGTCTGTACCTGGGAGCGGAATGGCTGGGCTCTCCCATAATTCGTGTTTAGGTTTCTGAGGAACCACCAGCCCCCCCCCCTCCCCACCAACTCCAGCTTGGTAGAAGCTTCCATCATCACAACCCAAGAGTCACACAGACTTGGGTCCTGCCACTTACACTGTAAAGCCTGGGCTCTTTCTTCAGCTCTGCAGGGCCTCAGTCTGACCCCCTGTAAAATGGGGATAATAAGGGAACACATCTTTTGGGGAGGTGGGGAGCATGTCTCGTTCTTCATACAGGTCTCAGCCCACCGAGGTCTCCATAAATGGTCCTGGTGCTCGGACAATTGTGTCTGTCACACGAACGGACACGAAGAACGACATTTGGAAGAACCTTGGGACCATCTCAGCCCCTGAGGACACAGGGGCCTCTCTTTCTTAGTGGCCTTGACCTTGCTGTAAGGACACCTCTCTCCTTGGCTGACACCTGGAATCCATTCACAGTGAGCCGCCCACACCCTCAACACCCCCCCCCACCCTGTTCAGCCCCTCCAGCAACAGCACCAGGAGAGGCAGCTAAGTTAGGGGGTGACTGAATTGACGGACCCTACAAACCCCGAGGCCATAGGAGCGATCAGAGCAGGGCCTCCCTCTCCCGGCCCTGCTGCTGAGCCGCATCTCAACTGGGCCTTGACTCCCAAGGACGGCGCCATGTGCAGTGGTTAGGAGCTGGTGCTCTGGAGTCCAGAGGAGGGAAGGTGGCCCCAGGCCGTCGTGGGACCTGGGGATGGTAGTGGGACCGCCTCACAGAGTTCTGAAGGCTCGCACCTCACTGCATCCTCATCCTCACGTGATTCACACCCAACGAGCAGCGTCTGGCCAGCCACAGCGAGCACCCAGTTAACGAAGGTTTAGTCAGTTAGTAAGAGTAGGTTCTAAGATGGCCGGCATCGCTGACGATAGTGAAGAAGGGACAGAGGGACCTGGGCCTTGAAGAGGAAATTCTCCTGTTCGGGAGGCAGAGGCCTGAAACCTTCTAGCCACGTGGCTTCAGGCAAATCTTCTTCCCTCTAGGGTTGCAGTGGTCTCATCTGTAAAATGGGAGGGAAGGACTCCGAGGTCTCCAAGGTCCCCTCCAGTGAGGGCATGTGAAGACCTTAGGAAGGGCTCCCATGGACTGTAGGGGCCCCCAGGTCCCCGAGGGGCAGCACCTCAGCCCACCTCGCAGGCCGTGACTCATCCCCAGCTCGCCCCACCCCCTCCGCTCTCTCCTGGAGAAGATGCTCCTTCCCAGGGAAGGGTCCAAACAGCTCTCTTGCCACTTGTCCCCCACTGATGGGGGAGCAGGCTCCGTGAAGAGGCTTTTAAACCTTCCTGGTTGCGGCCTGTATTGATTAGCTTTGTTCTTTAATGGGATTCTTCTGTGCTCCCGGCCGCCTCCCCTCCCCCGCCCCACCGCTCCGGGCCTGGGCTACTTCGGGCCTCCTTCCCAGCCCTCCACTCGGAAGACGGGAGACGTGCCTCACAAACAAATGGAGTTGCTGTCACTGGGGGGCTGGGGCCCCGAGTCCCTGCCTGTCACCGGAGATGGCTGGTGGCGGAGCTCCTGGTCTGAGAGGCTGCTGGCTATTTGGTAGCCTCCCCAGTTGGGGTCCAGTCTTTGGGGCACCCCCTTCCTTCCCTCCTGGGTCTCAGTGAAGGTGGCCCTGCAGCGCATGGAGCCTTCCCTCCCCTTGTTCCCAAAGAACCCCCACACACAGAAATGGAGTTCTAAACTTTCCACCACGGCTTTGGGTAACGATGGCGGTTTGGGAGCCGTCTGTTGCTATGGATTCAAACTCATGGCCTTTCGGTGCCTTTCGCTGGCCGCCTGTCTTTGGTTCTCTGACTTCCTTTACAATCGAGTCAATAAAAATGTCACCTCACCCTCCTCTTTTTAGCATTTATGTTTCAGATCAATGTGAGGCCCGAAGCCCGTCGATTACCCTCCAATGAGTTGCAAAAAGTGCAGTCCTAAACAGGCCGCTTCCGAGACGGGTCCCGGGAAATCGCTGGTGAAATGAGCGCAATCTTTTTCACGAACAGCCACATCTTTTATTTATACGATGGCGGTGTCTGCCTCTGCTCCAGGCCCCGTTACCTTCCCGGCGACCTCAGGGGACCGCACGCCCACCCTCTGCGCTCCGCGTCCTGCCGACGGTGTCTGTTTGTCACAAGCCCCTCGCGGCCGCCTCCAGCCTTTGCAGGGAAACTGGGCGTGGAGAGCAGCGCACGTGTGCTTAGCACCTTCTGGAACCACCCAGGAGGGGGCATCTTCTCGAAAGAGACGACTCCCGGGCAGCTTCCAACTCATGGCACACAAGGAAGGTGAAACTGCCCGTTCCGGTCTGGGATGAGAACGTGACTTTGCTGGGGACGCGGAATACTGCGAGGTACAGTGTCAACTGCCCCCGGCTCTCACTTTCCAACAGCGCCTGCTCGGGCCATCGGGAGCAGTCAAGGTGGTCATCTCTGTGCCGGACCTAGCGCTGCTTCCACAGCGGCCAGCACGTCCCCTTACGTCTGGGAGGGACCCAGCTGTCTACAGGCTGGACTCAGCACCTACTCCAGGGACAGTACGACAAGGTCTTTAACGTACGGGCCGGAGACAGGGAGCCCTGTCCTCTGGGTGAGGTTGCAACGGGGATACAAGAGATGACTGTCCACGCTTTCAAAACAGAGAGAGCGGACCGAGGACGCGGCCAAGGGGGCAGGGGGCCGTCAGGGGAAAGGTCAGGTTTTCATTTATCTTTTGTATTTTTTTATGTTTATTTATTTTTGAGAGAGAGCAAGACAGAGGGTGAGAAGAGGAGGGGCAGAGAGAGAGGGAGACGCAGAATCCAAAGCAGGCTCCAGGCTCTGGGCTGTCGGCACAGAGCCCGACGTGGGGCTCGAACTCGCAAAATGAGATCGTGACCTGAGCCGAAGTCAGACGCTTAACTGACTAAGCCACCCAAGCCCCTCCAGGTTTTCATTTTTCTTAATAGTTTATAATTTAGGAAGCAACAGAGCAGAGTGACCAAGGGCATGGACTTTGGAACTGGACAGGCGTAGATTCCCGGCCCGGAGCCCCTCTGTGTCAGCCGTGTGACCTGTGACAAATGACATTGGTCTCCTTATCTGTGAATTGGGAATAGTAACCCCCGTGCCTGGTGGGGCTGGTGGGAGGTCAGACGGAGTAACACGGGCAGAGTCTGGCCCGCACGTCTTGGCCAGAGAAAGCACTCGAAGGTTTTCAGCTGCTGCTCCTGTTGCTGGCACAGGCCGCTGACCCTTCTGGGTCCTGCTCTGTACATTAACTCCCTGGATCTTCCATCATGGGGCAGCTAGCCAGTATCACAATCGTTTCTAGAAAAGTCCTCGCAAATTTGAGAACGTGCCTGGTATCGGTGTCAGGTTGAGAGGGTTTTTCCTTACGGGGGTTGGCGGGGGGCCCATGACTAGAAACGCTGGGGCAGGTGACCGAGGGCTCCTTGCTGGTGGCGGCCTGACGGACACAGACCACACACAGCTGTATCTCCGTCCTGGCTTCTCACACGGTCTGTTTCTTCTGTCGCCCCCCTCCCGTTTTTTTTTTTAGGCAAAATCCACATACCATAAATGAGCCATTTTAATGTGAACAGTTAGGGACGTTTAGCACATGCGCGATGTTGTGCAACCACACCCCTGCCTCGTTCCCCAGCGTCGCCACCCGCCTAGGGAAGACCCCCAGACCTGTTAGCAGGAACGCCCACCCCTCCCCCCACCCAGCCCCTGGCTACTGTCCTCAGCCTCCTCCTCAGATTCACCTGTTCTGGACACTTTATGTAACAGGATCTCACAATCCACGGCCTTCCGTGCCTGGCTCTTGGACCTGACAGACTGGTTTCAAGGTTCGTCGCGTCATAGCAGGTGTCAGCAACGCATCCCTCCTCAAGGCCGGATGCCGCCCCTCTGTACGGCCCGCACACATTTTGTTTACCTCTCACCCGTTGACAGACAGTTGGTTAGCTTCCACGTCTCGGCGGTTGTGAATCATGCCGCTGCGAACGTGGGTGTGCACCTCGCTTTCTCTTGATCGCGCCCCACTCGGATGTGTTCTCAAACCCATCACTTATCTCTTCCCGCCTCTGGGCCTCTGCACATCCCTGGTGCCCTGTCTCCCCTCCGCTGACTCCTACCCACCCTGCAGGGCTCAGGTGCCTGCTACCTCCTCCAGGAAGCCTCCCTGCTCTGCTCAGACAGGCTGGTGGGCCCCTTCCTGGCGGGCCCCCAGAGCACCCAGCATCTCCTGGAAAGCCCTCCTGCACGCGGTTGTTGTTACTCATACATCTGTCTTCGATGATGGGGGCGTGGCCGTCACTGCTGTGACGACCGCCCATCCTCAGGGCCCCGCCCAGGACTGGGCACGCGGTGGGTGCTTCTAAACTGTTTGTTGAATGAACACGTGATCCTCATCTCTTCGTCCTCTGGGCCCCTGTGGCGGCCTCGTGGATGTTCTGCCCTGGGAACAATCACCAGACTGCGGGCTCGCCTGGGGTCCCTCTGGGGGAGGGGCGCGGCCACCGCCTGTTAATATTCCCGGTGGCGAAAGTCCCCTTGGGAACCTCGTTGATTAAAAATGCAGTATGAAAATGGGAGCAAAGCTGCCATTAAAAATGATTAATTAGAGTCCTGCTCATTATTCTATTTGGAATGATGCTATTAATATTAATGACCCTTAAAAATACTTCACATGCAGGCACTTACTGTTTATTTGCGCGCTTCCCGCAGCATGGCCCCATCCCTTACCCAAGCCCTCCGGAGCTTAGACCCTTCCCAGAAGTGTGCCCTCTGGAGGGCACAGGCCGGAGTTTCTGCTCCCCACTTATTCGGGGCCTGTCACCATTGCCGTCCTGCTCAAACGCCCGCCCCCCACCCCACCATGTGCCCGGCAGCTCAGAAAGGCCTCCACTGCCCACTTCAGCCAGGAAGCAGGGAGTGTGTGCCTTTCCGCAGTTTTATTTTGTCGTTCAACGGGCATGGCGGTTTCTGGGAGGAGGAGGCCGATGTTGGACCCCGGGGGCAGGGCAAGGCTTTCTCTAATAAGATGGAAGCAGAGGTGACAGGGACAGAAGGAAAGGGCCGCTTCATTAGGGAAACTGCAAGTCACTCCCGGGCGGGCACCGTGCAGCGCCGTGGGGCAGCCTGCCCGGGAGCCCGCAGCTCCGGCAGGTGAAAAGCTCCAATTAAAAATGTTGACCCCGCCGCCGGGGCTTGGGATGCAGGACCTGGTCACCGCGGGAACAGCAGCTCTGTTCTCTGAAGATCTGGGGGGACATCCTGCGAGAAATTGGGGGAGGAAGTGGCAAGAACTTGCTCTTGGTTGTCGTTTTGCCTGTCCCTTCGGAGTGAAAATCGTGGCCTCGCCCGCCCCCTGTGACTGTTTCTTGCTTTTGTCTGACACTTCAGGTCTCCTACCTCCCAGACCAAAGGCGACAGCGTGCACCTGCCTGAAAACTCCTGGGATGGGGTGCGGGGGTGGGGGGCCGTCCACTGTGCTCCTGGGCACCCCACCCAGAGCCCGCGTTCAGATAGCGCTTTCGCAATACTCAATGAATGATCACGATAACATTGTCATTGGGTCACTTGTCCCCAGTGCACTCTAACCAACTCTCAGTTGTCTTTGGAAATGATGGAGCGGGGGGAGGGGGGACAGAGAACATTTAAGCATCCAGAGGGTTTCTTGAGCTTACATTTCACAGTAAATACATTTACGGCAGGAACTTAGCAGAAAATTTCTTCTCTGGGTCCAAGATGTGTTCATCACCTTTCTTTCCTTTAAATGCAAGTGACACTCGTTGGGCACCGGGCGCACCCGGGCCTGTTCTGAGGGCTTCCGAGCACGAGATCACTTGACCCCAAGGCTCGGGGGACCGCAGCCCCGCTGCTCGGCTAGTTGAGCCCTTAATCGGTAGGTCCTAAAGAAGAGACAAAATTCACTGATCCCCTATGTCACATCCGCACGTGTGTACACGCACGCTCGCGCACACACACACACACACACGCACACACACAACTTCAGTCCATAGTTAGTAACTGGCTAATATAAACAGGCCTCACAAAGCATCAAATAGCAAAAGAATCCCTCACTTTACCCAGAGTCACCTTCCTCACCTTGTGACCTTGATCAGGGAACAGGCTCAGAGAGGTTAAGTAAGTTCCTGAAGTCACAGAGCTAGAAACTGGCGCCCACAGGATGTGATGCGTGTTGACACACAAATGTATTTGAAACCTAGGCTCACAGGACCTCGGGCTGACTTGCTGTCACGTGACCTGCTGGTCGCCTTTCCCTGGACGCACGCTGGTCTCCCTTACCCCTCCTTGTCCAGGCGGCCGCCACAGCCCCGCACACTCCCCCCGGTCACGGCGCTGCAGTGTCTCTAGCCGAGTCAGGCTGGTCTTCCCCAGCTCCCTGGACCTGCCTTCAGTGAAAGTCCTCTTTAATTAAACACAGCTCCCCCTGGAAAGCAATTGAATTATCTAATTATGCGCTCCTAACCTGATTGTGGTCGTTAGCGCAGGGACCTGGCGACTCAGGTGTTGATGGGGCTCAACGGGAGCTGAAGCCACCACTAGTGAGCAGCAGTGACGAATGTGACCCCCGTGCCACTCCCCTCCCGCTCCCCAGCCCGCCTTGTTTCCGCAGTCTCAGTGCATGGCTGAGCAGACATTGTGCTAAATAGTGCCCAGTCCAAAACCCAGGGCTGTGCCCCCGGAGCCTTGGCTACCACTGAATTCCCCTGAGTGGCGGCCTCTCCACTTGTCAGTGACCTGAAGGATGGGCCGGATGGCTCAGCACCCACTCCTCTGCTGGAGCCCCCATCACTTGGGCGGGGCCCTTGGACTGCTCTGCAATATTTAGCTCCAGGACCTGCTGGTTCGTTTTGTGTGTTAATCCTGTCGCTCTCTGGCAGGTGTCTCCCGAGTTCAAGCATGCTGCCAGGACCTGGGCACAGCCAGGGAGCCCTGCTGTCCCCTGACCACAGTCCCTCGGGGCCTCCCATGGCCTCTGAGTCGCCTGATTCAGCCCGCCTCTGCTGGGCTAGCTCAGATCTCCCCTCAGAGGAGGGTTCGGGATGTATTTGCCAAAATGAATCCTTGCTATTAAGGTAAAATTCTTTAAAAAAGAATTTTTTTTTAATGTCTTATTTATTCTTGATACAGAGAGAGACAGAGCAAGAGAGGGGGAGGGGCAGAGAGAGAAGGAGACACAGAACCGGAAGCAGGCTCCAGGCTCTGAGCTGGCTGTCAGCACAGAGCCTGACGCGGGGCTCGAACCCACGAACGTGAGATCTGACCTGAGCCGAAGTCGGAGGCTTAACCGACTGAGCCACCCAGGAGCCCCTAAGGTAAAATTCTGACAGGGTGTGCTCAGCCGGCCAGAATAACTCCATGATTGAATGAGCTCCCTCTATTGTAATGAGCACTGAGCTCTTTTAAATGAAGAGTCATTGGGTTTTGGGTTTTGTTTTCTGTTTTTTAATTCAAAAAACGATGTCAAAGCTACTCCGGAAGAGTCACGTTAACCCTGCATCTCCTTAGCCCCAGACTCACCCATCGCAAACTTTTTGCTACACGCGCTTTGTATCAGCGCCGTGGCTGCTCTGTATCACTGGTGGTGTTGGCGGTGTTTTGCTGAATCATCTCAGACAAAGTAAGTTTGGGGACACTGTGTCCTTCACCCCCAATTACTTGCAGTCTGTGTCTCCTAAGAATAGAGGTGTGTTTTCTCTCCTCTTCCCATATAGTTTTCAATGTACCGAGGTGAAACTCGCATCACGTAAAACGGACCGTTCCAAAGTGGACGACGCGGCGGCCCTTAGCCCCTCCCCAGGGCGTACGGCCACCACCGCCGTCCATTCCAGCGTATTTCCGGCAGCCCCACGTCGGACCCGCAACTGTCACGGAGCTGTTCCCAGCGCTGGCCACACAGACCTCAATCTGAGGGTCGCGCCCACATTGGTGGACACGACCCAAGCGCACATGTTGCTGATTTCCCCCGTGCTGTTCTTTTCAGTGGTTTTCTTTTCCTCCTGACTCAGGATCCGGTCCAAGAGCCCAAAGGACATCGACTAGTTCCACCTAGCCGTTAGGTCCCTTTAGACCAGCTGCTTAGGCCTTAAACAATTATACGTACATCTGTTACGTTCTTTAACTTTGGAAAATTTTTAGATTTTCAGAAAAGTTGCAAAGAGAGGGCAGAGAGTTCTCTAACCCCTCACCTGGTTTCCCCCAATGTTATCATCCCAACTGACCACGCGACACTCATCCAGCCCCAGGGTGGCACCGCTGGTGGATTTCACCTGCTTTTCCACTGACGTCCTGCTTCTGCTCCGGGAGGTAACTTTGCATTTGGCTGTAGCCATTTTGTCCTTCAGGAGGCTGACGGATGTTAGGTTCTTTACACGCATGCGTCGCTTTATTGCCTCAAGAAATCTAAGCTGGAGGCGCAATATTGTTGTTCTAGAGTGGAGAGGAAAGGGGCATCGGAGAAGTGACCCACCCCAAACCACTCAGAGCGTGAGGAGGCAGGACTCAAACCCCATCCCTCTGGCTCCGAAGCTTCCCTCCTTCATCTGCATCATGAATGCCACATGCTCGCTCTCATTCTCTCTCTCTCTCTCTCTCTCTCTCTCTCTCTCTCTCACACACACACACACACACACACACCATGCACTCACATACACAGCTTTATGACCATATTTAGCACTTGGCGAGCCTAAAAGTTTTCACAAAGCATCAAATGTTAAAATAATTGCTCATTTTATCCAACAGGTACATTCCTGAAAAGTTAACTGTAGTTCTCTAGGAGGATTTACTAGAAAGTGGGCACGTACTAACTGCTTGTACGTGCTGAGTGCTTTGCATAAATTTCTTTACTGGATCAGTACCCACTTCTTGATGGGATGTTTGTTATACCCATTTTAGAGATGTGAACATTGAATACAGAGAGAATTGACCTGTTCCAGGTCAACTAGCCAGGTGTTTGCCAATTCAGCTCTTTGAACGCTTTTTATCTCATCCTGGCCCCGTCCTTAGCCTTCGGGCTTGACCAGGACCCACTTTCAGGTCTAAAAGACCCCCTCCCACCCCCGCCGCTGTCCTCATGCACCCCGGTCCGGTGGGCGGTCACCATCCCTGGGTGGAATGGCCAGAGCGTCTCTGGGGTCGGGCTGAGCCTGTGCCTCAGGGCTCCCGTGTCCCGAAGCCAGTTCAGCCGGTGGGGCAGCTGGTGCCACTCAGTCACTCGCAGGGAATATGCTAATCCTCCTCAATCACGGGTCCAGCTGGTAGGAGGTTTTATTTCCACGAAGTGTGAATGCCGTTGCCATGGGAGGCAGCCTTATACCCGGGGAGCAGGCATTTCGGGGGGGAGAAGCCGCTCAGGGCTGCTTTTCCCTTTGATGCAGGTTTCACCTCCCTCTGTGCATTTCACCACCGATTTTCATTTCGTCCGCGTGGAACCCTCCCAGGATGACGGGCGAGGCGCTCAGCACTCGCTCTTCCCCACTCTCCATATGCTTACAAGCCACCCCTCCTGGGTCCGGGGGGTGGGGGTGGGATGAAACGGTTATTTTCCCCACCATGCACGAAAATAGCATCCGAGCAGAGAGTGGGACAGGATTGGTCCCACCCGGCCAACGTCAAGTCCTCGTTTCCAATAGGAAGGCGGCCCCCGGACGTCCTCCACCGCTCTCGGCTGCTAATAAAACTCGATTTGGAAGTCTCTTACGAGAAACCTGGGCTGGGAACCCCCTGGTGGTGTTTGGCTGGTGTGTGGGTGCGCGTCGAGTGCCCCTCTGCCGCCACGCTCTGCGTGGTGAACTTGAGCGGCCCTACGGAGTCAGCCATGGGATCTCGGGCCAGCGACTTAAGTACGCTGAGCCTCAGTTTCCTCGCTTGTGAACAAGCAGGAACAAATGGGTCCAGGCAGGGCGGCGGGCAGAAAGGTGACGGTGATAGAGCACACGGCCCTGCACGGAGGAGCTGCTTGGCAGGGTCTTGGTAAAGTTACCACCTCTTCTTTCTAGAACCACTCTCTCTTTTCTTCCTTGCTTCCTTCCCTCCCTCCTTCCAAGAGGGTGGGGAGTGTGTGTGTGAGGGCGGGGAGGCAAGGCAGGGAATGAAAGACTAAAATGAGACATAAGGGGCCCCTGCCGTCAAGTTCTCCACAGCCGGGGAGAGGAGAGAGCCGTCTGTCCAAAGAGCTACAATGTAAGGCAGACCAGGATCACGTGCCCCGGCTGGTGTCAGCTGAGCACTCACGACGCATTGCACACTGCTCCGGATTATGCATGTGCTTGATCTCTTCGGATCTTTCCAGCAATCCCCAGGGGAGCCATTCTTATTCCGGTCTTGCAAATGAGGAGGCGGAGGTTCCCAGAGGTCAGCTGATGTGTCCAAAGTCATACACGTGCTGAGGGTCAGGCTGGGACTCCAAGCCGCTCATCTGTAGAGTTGGGAGCTTTGTCTCCGTGTTACAGCATCTTCCCTCCCCCCCCCGGCCCCCCCTAAGAGTGGTCCAGGGGCCTCGGGTCAGGGGCTAGGGTCTGTTCTTCCCGGACGGAGGCCAGGGACGGCTTCTCAGGGCCGGGGGCGCCGGGGGCAGCCTCCACGGCCATGCATCGGGAGACCCATGGAGGTGGAGGCCTCCGGCTAGAGGCGCGAACCTGCTCAAATCCATCTGGGTGCCTGCTCCTTTGTTCCCAGGGGCAGGCGGGTCTGGGCAGGGGACATCTCAGGCATGTGTGGGAAATAGCCTGTCTCCTACTGACCGAAGGCAGCGTGCCATGAAGGGATTATGGAGGTAAGCTGGGCTGCCATCGAAATAGCATTTTTGAACCTTATTTTCTAGGCTGAGAGCTGAGTGTGGCCAGACGTGGAACAGAAGGGGGAAGGAAGGGGGCTGGGGTGACAGAATCAAAGACAGGGGATAAGAAGCCGTTGGCTGGAGGAGCCTGCATGTCACATCCATTTACTTTTTGGAGGTACTTTTTTAAAGTTTATATATTTATTTTGAGAGAGCGCATGAGCAGGGGAGAGGCAGAAAGAGGGGGGAGAGAATCTCATGCAGGCTCTGTGCCCCACACAAGGCTCAAACTCACGAATCGGGAGATCATAAACCCAAGCAGATATCAAGAGTCGGATGCTGAATCGACTGAGCCAGCCAGGTGCCACCCCCCTGTATTTATTTATTTATTTATTTTGGGGGGGCACTTTTAAACTAAGTTCCTTTTTACCTCCCCAACTCAAAAGCTCGCTTTATTCCCGTCGGGTGGAGGGACATATATCTTGGGTGTTCACAGGGTCACGGGTCACGGCCTGGTGGCGTCAGTACGTCTCTCGTGCTCGTGAAGTCAGAGGAACGGAGAACGCAGGGCCCTGTGTGGCCGTGGGCTGTCTGGTCTGTGGGGGCAGCTCCTGGGGCCCCGTGATCCACGGTGGGAGTTCCGGACATGGGTGGGGGGGCTCAGATGGCCCTTCGGAGGGGTAGGAATGCCGAGTGATGCCCGGGGAGACCCCGACACTTCTTACCAGAGTGTAGTGTTAGAGTCGATGTGTGACTCCCGGGAAGAGTGGCCGGTTAGGACGGTTCTACTCAGGAGCAGTGGGGGGCGGGGGGCGGGGGGCAGAGAGAGGGAGAGAAGAATTGAGCACGTGAGCTAGCAAGAGCAGGAAGGAAATGTGATTTTAATATTCCAATTAGCAGTTACACTGATCCTATTAATCCACTAATTACTCAGCTTTACCTGTGCACACAGGAGTCGTTTAGAATCAACAACATCACACCCTCTTTCTCTTCGTCGCTTGCCGGTTCTTCCGGGTAGCAAATATTGATCGAAGGCCTACTCCGGCTTAGACCCTGGGAGGTCTGTTGACCAGACGGGCACCGCCATCCCAGCGGAGCTTAAGATCCAGCTGGGGTGTGGGGGAGGGGCATCGGCAACCAGCAATCACCGCACTGTGTGGACGCCTCCATGGGAACCAAGCTCTGGGAGCTGCCAGGTCCTGGGGTCCCCATCAGAGGCCCCATATCTGCCCAGCTGACCCGTGTGTGCTTTCTGACCACAGAACTATAATTGTTCTCTGTCCCTCCCCAAGACAAGGTGCATGGAACAGCCTCGTGGGGTACTTGGGAGAGCCGCCATCCCTTCTGCGCATTGACTAGGAACCCGCCCTTGGCCTTGGCAGCCTGTTTAATGCTGTGGAGCCACTACTCTCATGTCTTTTTCAGAGATGTGACTCAGAGAAGTGCCGTTGTTCATGGGGGCCCAGTGAGGGGCAGAGCGGGGGTCTGGGCGTGTTTCCTCCCGTGTACTCTTTCCCCAGGTCTCACCCCCTCCACACCTCTTTCCATCAGCAGCTGCTGCCTCTCCAGTCCGAGGCAGGTGGGGGCTTCCTAGGGAGAGGCAGGTGGGAGGGAGGAAGTGGGAGAGGGCAGTCAGGAGTCACAAATATCTAACATCTTGTGATGCTGAAACTCAAGAGCCCCCTGACTCAGCAGGATATTAATAAGCCTGGCTGGTCCTCGGAGGGCGGTTGCGCCAGGGATGCGAACAGCAGGACCGCATCCAGCCCCTGGCGCCAGGGGCACCTCACACGCCACCCCCCCCGTCTGTCTCCCCATACCAGGCGGGGCGCTTCGGAGACCAGACGCGGGTCTGCATCTCCAGCCCCCAGCACAGAGCTCCGCATACAGTAGGGATTCACTAGACAACTGTGAAGTGGATGGATGGATGGATAAGGAAACTGACCCTCGAATTTTCCAGAAACATCACTACTCCTTCCTCTCCCTACTACTCACCTATGCAGTCGCACATAGTAGGTTCTCCATAAATGAAGGCTGGTTAGGTCATGTTTGACATCGTCCTCAATTAGCCCCATGTCCCAAGCACCTATTTCTGCCTGGTACTGTTCTGGGCTATCTGCGGAAGGGACAGAGACCCGTCCCCCCCCCCCCAGATCAGGGACAACAATGTGAGGTCTACCGTGGCCCTCTCCCAGACACGATGAGCCCATCCCCAGGGAGCCGGGCTAAGCAATCCCAGCACGAGGTCCTGGTGAGCTGGGACCCAGCTCAGCACAGCCCTCTGGGTCGTCGATGGTGTCCAGCGTTTACTGGAATTGGCACCTTCTCTCTGCCCCCCTACACTTCTCCATCCCGTAAAGCCTGTTTGAGAGAGAGCGGACGGGGCAGCCGGTGGGGAGCTCCCTCCTCTATAAGCAGAAGCTCTCTTTGATTACAAAATGCCAACTGGTGAGCGGGGAGAAGCTGGCGGTGACCAGGAAGCACGCCTCGACTCGGTGGGTGGGCACGACCCTCCAGGGCACTGTGGGAACAGAGGCTGTCTTCCTGCCCTGCTGGGAGGAGACCCCAAAGGGGGCAACCCAGCCAACTGGGCCCTTGGGAGCGTCTGGAAGTCCCACCCACAGAGGGCTCCGGGGGACAGCAGGGAACCCACCACCTGACTCTGGGCGGTGTGGGGGTGGAGGGGTGTGGCGTGCCACCAGCAGTGATGATTAGGAGAGTTAACCGCCTGTGGGCCCCGGGTGCCAGGTGAGTGCAGGGGTGAGGCCTGGGAGCGGCGGGGCCCGAGGGTTGCCAGGATTCGGGTGGGGGATGGGGAGCCGTGTGGGGGCTCTGGGAAGGGCCTCTTCGCCAAACGAATGCAGGAGGCATTTCAAAACACAGGGGAAGTGGTTCTTGAGCAGACCCGCCGAAGGGCGGTGGTCCTGGGTGAGGACACCCCCTGGCTACGAGGCTCTGCCACACCTGGCTAAGGGGTTCGAGCCTCACCCTCGGGTGCCCAAGATCCCACAGGGACAGAGTGCGTACGGGACGTGTTGACCGTTTAGCTATGACAGGAGGGCTCCGCGCCCTGGTGGTAAAGGGGTTTCTGGAGCCATGGAGGCCCGTGTGCCGCCCCGCCCCGCAGCTCCCTGCTCCCCCCACCACCCCCGAGGCCACAGAGCTCACTGCTCCTTCTCACCTGGGCCTCGCGTGGGGCGCGTCCATGCCAGGCTTCAGGCAAGCAGGCTCTCTCCTCCCCCTGGGGACTTGTCACTCTGTCGATCACTCTGGGAGACGTTTGGACTGAGTGGACTCCGGACTCCAGGCTGGAGGCTCCTCTGAAAACGCCAGCCCTGGAAGGACCCCCCTCACTTCCCACGATGAGGGTCCTGAGGCCCAGTGACGGAGGGCAGGACTCAGCCAGCGTCCCGAAGCTCGCAGGGGACAGACTTGGGGCGACGTCCTCTGAGCCAGTGCAGTGTGGGGAGAGGGGGCGGGGGTCAAGGACCTGGTGTGGGACTTGGAGCAAGCGGTGTTACTCTCCGAGCCTCAGTTTCCCTATCTGGAAGGTGGAGGCGCACAAGAGTGCCCCTCCTGGGGCCTGGCACGCGGTCTGGCATCAGCTGACGAGAGATTTCTTTAGAGAAACCCCAGGAGTGCCCACAGTAGCTGCGGTCACAGGGCAAGGCCCAGCAGGTGAGCAGGGTTGATGCCTGGGGGGCGGGCTCTGGCAGAGAGAGGGCTGTGCCCCTGGCCTTGCGGTGGATGGCAGGTTGAGTTGACCTCACAGAACAGTTGATTTCTGGGGCGCTGGGGGGCTCAGTTGGTTAAGCATCCAGCGTCGGCTCAGGTCATGATCTCACGCTTCGTGGGTTCGAGCCCCACGTCGGGCTCTGTGCTGACACCTCGGAGCCTGGAGCCCCTTCGGATTCTGTGTCTGCCTCTCTCTCTCTGCCCTTCCCCTGCTCACACTCTGTCTCTCTCTCTCTCTCTCTCTCTGTCTCTCTCTCTCAAGATAAATAAATAAACATTTAAAAAGTTTATTTTAAAATTAGAACAGTTTATCTGCATAGGAGGACAGATCTCGATTGGACCAGAAGTTCCATTCCCTTTGGAGTCTGGAGTCGCCCTCATCTGACGGTCCCGGGAGGCTCAAACCCACAGGTGGCATCTCCCCCCTTGAGGTTAATAAGCCAAGCACGTCCTGTGCCTGGAGGCCATCTGGGACCATAGGTGAGCCTGCGCCAGCCGCCTGATGGCACTGGGGGCCCCTGGAGCCCTGGGGTACCCCGCAGACATTCTTTACTTATCTCATGATTGAATCTTCACAATGAGCCCGAGGTGGGCGCGACTGTCAGGTGGAGAAGTGAGGGCAGAAAGGCGCCCGGGGAAACGAGTGTCAGTGCGGGGACCCTTAGCCCGGCTGTCAGGTTCGGGGGCTAGCTGCGCATGTGCCCAGGGAGGCCCTCCCGCAGGGTCTGAAGGCTGTGCCTTGTTGGGCGGGGGCCATGGCCGCCTGTTCAGCCAGCACCCCGCAGAGGCGTGGCTCAGGGCTCTGGAGGCTCCGCAGCAGTGTCCGAAGCGTGAGAGTCGCTGGGCGGTGACAGCGATGCAGAGGGGTCCCCGATGTGGCGCTAGGCCGGGCATGGAAAGGGGTGGGTGCTGACAAGCCCTATTAACTGCCCTGGGCCAGCAGATTTGGACCTCAGAATTAGCAGGTCAAGATAAGACGGAATTGGATCCAGGGGTACCTGGGTGGCTCAGTCGGCTCAGAGCCTGACTTCGGCTCAGGTCACGATCTCGAGGTTTGTGGGTTCAAGCCCGGCGTCAGGCTCCATGCTGACAGTGAGGAGCCTGCTTAGGCTTCTCTCTCTCTCTCTCTCTCTCTGTATAAATAAATAAATAAATAAATAAATAAATAAACAAACAAACAAACAAAAAGGAAATTGGATCCTGAGCTTGTGTTTTTCCAGATGAAAAAAACACCACTTCCGGGAGTCGTCCCCAGGGAGGGACGCTCAGAAGCCGTGCCCTCTGCCTGTGAGATGACACAGAAAGCAAAGCACGCGGTTGGGTGGCCCTCTGGGTTGTCCTCCCCAGTCCTGCACACAGCCGCTAGTGAACAGGGAGAGCAGGGGCGGGACCCCGGAAGGCAGAAGGGCCGGGAGGACCCAGAGAAGATGAAGGCTCATTAGGACCCCTCAGAGTGGGAGGAGCCCTCCCAGGAGCAGGGGCGGTGTGGGTTAAGTGTGGACATCCGAGAGGTCACGGGTGACAGCCAGCAGTCAGTCGAGCAAGGGAACGGTGTCAGCTGCGAGCTGTCCCCATCCGTTAAGCCAAGTGCCGTGAAGCAAGAGAGCGACACAGGTTTCCGGGGTCAGGAGTCCAGCTTCATGCGTGAGTTTTACCTGCGACTTCTTGGGAGTCCTCACCCCGGGGCCCTCCTCTGGGCGGTAGAACTTGACCTGGAGTGAGGGAGAGAGCCAGGGGTTCCCAGAAGCACAGCCCTGGGCCCTTGGGGCGGGACCGGAGCAGGGCCGAGCGCCGAGGGAGCCGGGCTCCTAGAATTCAGTGTTTCGACAGCAGAGAAGTCTTATGCTCGGTGGCCCCGCAGGGGACAATCTGATGCGGAAATCATAACCCACAGGTGCAGGTGAGCGTGAGTGACCAGGAAAGACAGAGGGGAGGGAATCCCCTTCTGGCCATCTCTTTCTCGCACTGGGGGCCTGTCTTCCGGGATTTCCAGCGGCCGGCGGTCTGCCCAGGAGGTGGCGTGGCTGCCTGGCGGTGCCCAGGCCCCTCCAGCTCGTCGGGGAGCAGGAGGGGGCCAGCCGAGGCGGTGGAGCAGGTATTTCGATAACTGGGGGAATTATTTGGTGATCGGCACGTGTCAGAAAGAAAGACCTTCCTGGAGGTTTGCCAGGGTCACCTGCTCCGTAAGAAAGAACGGTTTCCTCTGGGGGCGGAGTTGGGGGCGGAGTCTGGGGGCGGAGTCTGGAGGGGGAGCAGGGAGCATCTTCCACCGGCAGACACAGCCTTTTCCCTGCAGATTACCACTTTTCTTCAACTCCTGCCTCCTGGCTGGTGTGCGCCCCCCCCCACCTCCGAACACCCCGGTGCCCGGCGGCCCCGTGAGCAGCCCACACACCTGGCCAGCCCGGGGGAGGACCCAGGTGAAAGACCCCACCCTCGAGAGTGGGCGGGGCTCCTTCCCCGCTGCCCCCCTGCCCCCACACTGAGATCTGGGAGAAGCGTCCCCCACATCAGGGGAGGAATGAGTGGAACCGGGGTGGGTCCCATGCCGGGGTTGGGCTTGAGGCGACGCGTCAGCCGGAAGGACAGCAGGGGCCGGGGCCCCCCCGTGTCTCCCGGGCTTGGTGACCCCATCACTGCTGACGCAGAGCTGTCCCCTCTGCGGGGCCACGGGCTCCCACTGGGCTTTGTGAGACACCCCCGAGCAGACCTCACCAGAGCCAACGTTTACTGAGCACTTACCACCTGCCAACGTTGAGGATTCCTACGCGTTTCTCCAAGAATCCTCCCAACAACTGCAGGAAGCAGGTGCCGTTACCAACCTCGCCTGCCAGACGGGGAAACTGAGGCTGGGAGAGGTGGGACCGAGGTCTGGGTTCCCACAGAGTCTGGGTGTTACAGTTCTCATAGCTCTTGGTTTGAACTTCCCTCTCTCCTGTCCTGAGTCAGGCTCGCTCTGGTTTATCTAGTGGGTTTTTTTTTTTTTTTTTGGCAACGTTGCCAGGCTGGCACACTTACACTAGGCCTGTAAAAACATGTGAACATGTGCGCACACACACACACTCCTCCAGACGCAGCTGCCTCCCTAGCTTGACCTGAGAGTGCCTGGCACATAGTAGGTGCTCAGTAAACCTTTGTGAGGCGTACAGGCAGCTTGATGGCTGCGACATGAATCATGTGAAGGCAGGACCCGGTGGGCCTGTCACCATCGGCACCCCCACCCAGGGCCTGGTGGGGTGCCGGCACACAGTAGGTGTTCCCGCGGGGAGACATCTCCGTAGATCTAAGTTGGTGGGGCCAGGGGAGTTACGTGGGGCACAGCGAGAGAGGGAGGCCAGCACTCCTTCGTGTCCTCCTTCTCACAGACCTGACCCCCCCCCAAAACTCTGGAATCCACACGGATGAGGAGCACTTGGCTCTGCAGGCTGGAGACCTGCTGTGTGTTGAAGGCGCTCTAGGCCCCGACTGGGTGGACACCCTAGCGGCCTGCTGGCCCCCAGGGACCCCTCTCCAAGGGGCCAAGGAGGTTCACCGGCACCGTCCCGCCATGCTGCCCGGGGCCCAGGAATGGAACATTCTCACGTGGACCAGGGGACCCCAGCAGGGCGGCGGGGGGTGGGGGGGCAGCGGCGGGGCTCCGAAGGCAAAGGCAGGTGACCCAGTCACATTTCCACCCATTCAACAGAGTCTGTTCTGCTCGCCCAAGCGCGTGCTTGCTGTGTGCCCTGGAGAAGGCTGGAAACCACTCTGGGCCCCCTGGTTTTCCGCTGACATGTGGGGACGGTGCTCCCAGTTCCCTCTCAGGATCTTTGGGAAGAAAACCATTTTGGAATAATAATCTTAGGACAGAGACTGTACATCATGGACCCAAGCCACGAGGCCTGGGTTCGAACACCGACATGCCCCGGACTGAATCACCCAGGACTGCTCAGCCTCGCTACCACAGACAGGATAAGAGCACCTGTCATAGGGCGGTAGTAAAGCGGAACTGAGAGAACATCGGAGCCGTGCTGTGCACCATGCCTGGTGTGGAATACCAGAGCCACCTTGTGTTAAGCGCTTTCTAGAAGCCAAACAGGTCTCGAGCATTAGCTCATTAAAGCCTTACTCCAAGCCTCGGCATTGGATGCCATGATTACACCCATTTTCCAGAGCAGACAACTGAGGCTTGGCAAGGTGAGTCCTTTACTCAAGGTTGCACAACTAAGAAATGATGAGCTGGAGTGTGAGCCCAGGGCTGCTGGTCTCTGAAACTTGAATCCCAATCGCGTTTATACAACGTGCCCATTTAAGACGTAGAAGGAACCCTCGAAGCTGACTGGTCATCCCATTTTGCAGCAGATAAAACTGAGGCCCAGAGAAGGGAAGAGAGTAGCCTGATCACAGGGCTGCTGCTGGAACCAGGCATCTGACCATAGGGTTACTGCTCAAAGTTACCCAGCACTTAATACATGTCGGGTACCAAGTGCCTTATGAGCATCATCGCACATAAATTTTACAACAACCCTAGGAGGAAAGATCTTTTTATTAAGTCCATTTATTTTTGTTTGGGTAAACTGAGGCAGAGAGGGGCAGCAGCTTACTCAAGGTCACACAGCTAATAAACAGGAGAGGTAGGACTCCTACCCAGTGAGTCCAACTCCAGAGCCCTCATCCGGGGCCGCCGGGGCACCGCCTCCCCACGGAGCCCAAGCCAGCCTTGCTCAGCCGCCTGGGTCCCTGCCAAGGGAAGGGGGTCTGCAGGGCCCCCAGGGCACGGCCCGCGCCAGGCAGGTGCAGCAGGAGCCCCCAGCTGGGAGAGCGCTGCCTGAGCTACACCTGGGGAGACGGGCACGGAGCTGGGGCTGGCACACCCGGTCTCCCCGGAAACCATTAGCCCCCTGCCTCCGTGAAGAGAAGTTTATCCAACAAAACACAAGTGGGCAAGGAACACGCTCTGCTTTATGTGTCTCTTGTTGTAGGCAGCGCACATCTTGGGAGACGTGTGGATGAAAGGCGCCATATAAAATGCAATCAATTATGAATCACCATTACTGAATTAATCACATGTATGATTAATACAGTAATAATAATTAATGGGAGTATGGTCTGGAGATTGGAGCAAGGAAACTGGCAGGGAGGAGTCGGGGTGCTTCTTGAAACCTCCGCCACTGCCTGGGGGCGTGGGCAAGGCTCTGGGCTTGGGGCTCGGTCTCTCTCCCCCTGTCCCTGCCCTGGCTGTGGGGGTAAGGACGCCCTGAAACCCCTAGATGGTCCTGGGCGAGTTCCCAGGATCTTACCACTTATGGCTGCAGCACAACTGCTCAAGGTCAGGAGGACAAATCAAAATCTCGGTCTGGCAAAGCAGAGAACCGAGGGAGGGAGGCGAAGGGGGAAAACGTGCTGGGGGGCGGCTCTTGAGCTCATACCTGACTTCCGTCAGTGCCGCGAGCTCATTTCATCTGTCTGTCCTACTGTCTGTCTGCGGCAGGATTCGGCCTCTCCCCAAAGCCCCAGAGGGCCTGGACCTCAGCTGCTACCTCTCCTTGCAAAGCCAGTAGATTGTTGTTTTTTTCTTTGCGTGTGACTTTATAATTTCTGATTGTGTGCCCTCCCCATCCACGCATATTTCCTCACTGAAAGCAGGCAACACAGAAAGAATATGTATCTAGTAGAGCATGCCATCCCCCCATCTCTCCTCCTCATACTTTGGTCTCTTTAGTTTATAGATATCCTAAAAACAACATGGATGGAATAAAATTAAATGCATTGTTCTGCAGATGCCTTTTGGTAGTAGATTTCACGTACACCATTCAAATGAAGGCTGGGTTGCGGAGCCAAAATCCCGCCCCTGAGGATGGACAGGCTTGGCAAGAGGGGGGTCGGTGAGGATTTTTTTTAGCTTATTTCATTTTATTTTGGTTGGAGGGGGAGAGATTCATTAACACTTTCTTGCCCCTGGTGCTTCAGCTCTTTTTCATTACCCGGAAAAGGTCCTTTGTCATAAGGTACCTCGATCAAGTTTTAAAATGAACATGCCTTCACCACCTGCTCCCTGGGTGGCTAGAGTCCTTTGTGTTTCCCGTCATTATGGTTCACTCGAAGGGACCCCGGTCCTCTGGAGGCTCCCATGGGCCGCCGTCAGGATCATCGCAAAGGGACCCCCTTCCCGGGTAAATCCTCTCGGGTGATGTAGATGGAGAAACTGAGGCTCAAAGCCGGGAAGGGATGATCCCAGGCCGCCCACCTCATTAGAGGCTGCACAGAGCAAAGGCCGCTACCCTGACTCAGGCCGCGGCTTCTTCCTGCCATCCCATCATCCCCAGGGTCTGGGGATGGGGAGACCAGAGACGGTTCCCGACGGGGCCCGGAGAAAGTCTGCTGGCACCAGCTGTGGCAGAGGCAGGGAGCCCTGGGGAGAGGGGTGCGGAGAGGTGTTTTAAACATTGTTTCCAGCACCACAGAGCTCTGCATAGGGGTCACTTAAACCATGGGGGGGGTCGTGGGAAGGATGCACCCTGGGTCCCTTCACTGTGTTCAGATGAGCCACAAAGGAGAGGCATCTCTGTCCCTCCGCGTCTTGTTGGCTGTGCCCGACAGTGTCGGTGGTGATGAAGGAGCAGGGTGTTGCCCCTGGGACTGATGGCCCTGCCTGGGGGCGCCAGCAGGTTGAGGGCCTGCCGGGGTCATCACTCACCCTGCCTCTGCCGAGGCCCCACGCTGTGCCCTTCGCTGCTGCCTGCAGGCCTGGTGCTTAGAAATCAAATCGCTGAGGTCTGTTCTCCGCCTCTGAGGAGCTTTCTCCTGCTGGATGCTTTGAAGCCGGGGAGCAGGTTACCCAGGGGCTGGCATGGATCTGCTCTGCAGGACATCTTTGCAGGAGTGAGTCCCTCTCCAGTGAGAGGGACCTGAGAGAGCAATTGTAGGAGCAGGCAACTGGCAGCCTTGTTTTGACCCATCCCTGGAAAGGGAAAGATTTGCGTCTCACCAATGGGGAAACTGAGGTTCAGAAGCAATCTGGGCTGCACCCCGAGTTAACCAGTAAGTCAGGCAGCGGGCGGAGTACCATCTGGGAGCCGGAGACCCCTGCCCCCCAGGCCACAGTCTTCCTCAGCTGTGTGACCTTGGGCAAACTACTCATCATCTCTAAGCCTCACCTGTAACTCGGGACTTTGCTAATCGGAGTGACGTCCTAGGTCTGTTGGAAAGATCACCACTGACACGCACGCACCAGTTTGCATGAAGCCGGGCGTAAAACAGGGGTTCGATACGTGTTAAATTATTGTCACTGTTATTATTACTAAAGCAGACGACAGTCTTTAATTCTGCATCCTCTGCTGCTTTGTAACAATAGCGAAATGTCATCATGCATACCAGGCTCTCCAAGCCAAGGCGAACCGTAAGCAGGGAAGGGTTAAGGTGGAGGTTAAGAGGTGGCGGAGGGGTGGGGCACTGAGATGCCTCATCTAACTCCTGGTCCTGACACCCTCTGTGACCTTGGACCAGTCCCGCTCCCTCTCTTGTCCTCAGCCTCTTTGTTCTTGATGCATCCAAATGACAGGGCTGGCTGCCTGAGCCGGCAGTGAGAACCCATCCCCCAGGAGGCCAGGAGCCCCTGAAAACCGCATGTCCCCCCTGGAAGACGGAGGGCCGTCTCTGCACAGCCCCAGGAGAGCCTCGGCCTGGCGGGAAACCTCCAGGGGGCTGCAGAGCCCAGGGCTGCCCAGTGGTGCCAGGTCCTCCGGCCTCTGCCCTGACCCCCTGGGGAGTCCTCCCCTCCTCCTCCCCGGGGACTTGCCAGGAGGGAGGCCCCTCCTGCACCCCTACTCTGCACTCCCTGCGGAGCTGGCTTGGCTTCATCAAAAGCAGGGCCCATCAGGGTGGAGGCGGCGATGTGTCAGCTGGTATCCAGGCTCTGGTTGTGCGCTCAGATCGCTCCCCCTCCCCATCTCCCCAAATCCACCCACCCACCCTTTTACCCACTGCTTGGGGCCTTCTGGGTGGCGACGCTTTACAGAGGAAGTCAGAGCTGCAGCCTTGAGCCCTTGGCTGTTGGGGGCGGGTGGACTGACTCACTTGGCCCCCTCCCTGGTGCCGATGGGGCAGGCCCCACACCCCTGGGCGCTGGCACCCCGTCAGACCCCTGGGTTTTGGAAAAGGAAGCTGCAGCCCCGCGGCGCCTGACCCGGGGCCGGCCGAGGATGCGCTCTGCGCGCCGCGACCCGCCGGCCCCCGAGCCCGGAGGGGATGTGTAGGCTGCGACCCCCCCAGAGCAGGCTCGCTCCCGTGGCCGCCCTCCGGGGCCACCCTGGCCGCGGGCCCGCCGGGCCGCCCCTGCCGGCGGCGCCCCTCCCCGGGCCGTGGCGCGTCCCCCGAGCCTCGCAGTATTTCCTTCCTGCACCTTTAAGAAGACCGTTGCTCCGTGGTGGGATGGTGTGTTAAAGCCACACAGAGGAAGTTACGCAGCCCGGATCAGACCGAGAGATAAAAGCCCGGTGGTGATCGTGAGAGATGGCAAGAGGATTTAGCCTCGGCATTAACTTGGAGCGGAGTGCAGGGGGGCGGTGAAGCGCCCCGCCATCTGGCCCGCGCCGCCGCCGGGGGGATGCCCCTGCGCCCCGACGAGCAGCCGCGAAGCCCACCCGGGCCGGGGGCCGCCCGCCGCCCGCGCGCCGGTCCTCTCCGCGCCGCCCAGGGGGCCCCAAAAGTTTGCACTTGTTAGAGGCGACCTCCCGCTCGGCCGGGCCGGGCGATGCGGGCGGCGCGGGCGGCCCCCTCCCCCGGCCCGCGTCCCCGGGACGGCTGCGGGCGGCCCCCCCGGCGGCCGGAGGGCTCCCCAGCCCCGATCTGACGGCCGCGGCGGCCACAGCGGCAGCGGGCGCGGCGCGGCGAGGAGCAGCGGCTCGGAGCCCTCCGGCCCGCGCGCCCCCACCCAGCGCCGGCCGGGGCAGGCGGGGCGCCCGCGGGCGGCGGTCCTCGGCCTCCAGGCTCTGCGCGCCGGCAAGCCGCTCGGAGCCGGGGTAAGGCGGGCAGGGAGAGCCCGGCGGGCGCGCGGGAGGGGTGGGTGGGGTGGGGGGGCTCAGCGGCTGCAGCTTCGCCAGCCTGGTTTCATTTTTAAAGGGCTTGGGTGACCCTGCAGGATTTCCCGGGGCCCGGGAGCCACTTAAAGCGGCCCAGCAACGGCTCGGCTCGGATGCAAAAGTTATTCGGTGCTGCTGCTCCTAGCGGAGGCTGGAGTCGCCCGAGAGGGGTGTGTGAGTGTGCATTTGTGGCAGCATCTTAAAGGAAAAGCTTGTCTTTCCGGCTGGCTTTTTCCTACCAGGGTCTTTTTCCATCGTGCGTGCGAGTGTGCGAGTGTGTGTGTGTGTGTGTGTGCGCGCGCGCGCGTGTGTGCCGGGGATAGATGTTGCAAGAATGCCTGCATGTGTTCGTGGAGAGGAAATTAACCCTTCCCGCGCGCGTCGCCTCCACCCCAATTTTGTCGCCACGGTCTCCGGCCGACCCCCCCATTGCCGCCCCTTCCCCTTCCTCGCGCCCCCCCTTTCCCATCTCTCCGGAAACTGGTTTGTGCGAGTTGCACAGAGAAACTCTTGGGCAGCCAGGCCCGAAACTTCTCTCCGTGCGGCAGAGGGGTGGGCTGCTGGGGGAGGGGGCGGGGGAGGGGCGCGCGGGGACCGGCTCGGGGACGAGCGGAGCGGGACCTCGGGCTGGGCGGCCGGCCGCCGGGGGAGAAGAGGCCGCGGGCAGGCGGGCCGAGGACCGTGGGCGCGCGGGGTCCGCCCGCTCCGAGTAAGTTGCCCGCGCGGGCGGGGGGTGGCGGAGGCAGGGGCGCCGCGGGAAGCGGCGCAGGGGAAACTGGAGGCAAGTAAATCCCGGGCGCTCTGCTCGGGGGCTTCTAACTGCGGGAGGCGGTGCCAGCCGAGGGGGCATCCTCCGCGCCCGCCGGGCCTTCGTTACGGGCGTGCGTATTAATCGCTCCCGGGGTTTGCACTCAACTTCGCAAAGACAGAACGCAGCCGAGGGACTGCGGGGCACGCCCCTGTGCGATGCCCGCCCCTTGCAGCCCACCCGAAGCTCAGACCCCGCTCCGGCCGGCCACTCGGCCCCCCAGGGCGGACCCCCGCCGCCTCCCAGCCAGGCCTCCTTCTCGCGCCCCCACGCCCCAGCCCTCAACTTTTCGGGGTTCCCCGGCCGGCCGCCGAGAGGTCGTGGAGGGAGCCGGGAGCCGGAGCCCGTCCCCGTTCCGGGGCTGGGGGCGCCCGGGCAGCCGGTACCGGGATGCTAGCTCAGCTGCGGGGACTCGGAAGACCTCCAGGACCCGGCCTGGGGCGGAGGGCGGGAAGGTGACCGGCCGCAGCGGGCTCCCCCTTCCTGGCCAGCCCTCGGGCACCACCCCCCCTTGAAGGCAGATTTCCCTTCGCCCCGCTGCCGCCGCTGGGAAGGGGGAGGACGGTTCAGGGTGGGCAGCGTCCCCCCCGCCCCCCCCCCCGGGCCCCCCCGGGCCCCCCCCCCCCCCCCCCCCCCGCGCCCACAGAGCCGAGTTTCCCAAGAGGCGAGCGCGCAGCCGGCAACTCGGGAGGAGCCTGCTCGGAGCCCAGCCAGCTCCGAGAGGCGCTAATTCAATAAGACAGAGAAATCGGAGTTCAGAAATCCTGGTAAAATCTAATTTTCGGGTTTTAATACCCTGGCTATCAGCCCCCCCCCACCTTGGTTCCTGACGACTCTTAAAAGAAAATAAAGCGCATTGATTCTATTTGTTTCTGGGAGCTCCCGTTTCTTAATAATATCAGGGGAAGATTTATTTTCCAAGGAGAAAACGACCCACCGGGATCCAACCTCTTACTCTGAAATTTCCCTGCTGGCTTCTCACTCCCTGCTTTCCGCTTTCCCGGAGTCTCTTGCTTCTCTCCTCCCTCCCTCCCCCTTTTCCCCCCTCTCTTTTTGGCAAAAGCCGACTGTAGTGTTCGCTTGCTGAGCTCAGTTCCCCCTGCAAGACCAGAGCCGCTCACTGATTGACTAGTTGTAAACACATTTGTTACCCCCCCCCCCAGCAGCTTTGGCTGTCCTTGGCTCTCCACCAGCACCCCATTTTCCAGCGGAGGTGCGGCATTTAAACCAACCCAACTGCACAGCAGTTCATAGATTTTTGAGTTGCTCCGCGCATCCCTCTCCGTGGCCTCCCGGCCTCCCGGGCCTCGCTGCCTCCCGGCCTCGCTGCCTCCCCACCGTGGGTCTGGCAGCCGGCGGCGCAGTCCAAGCCCTGAGCAGCCGCTGGTCCTGCAGATCAGGGAAGCCGGCAGCCAGCGCCCCGGTGTCGCCGCCGTCAGGAGCTCCCTACCTGTTAGTGAACAGTTGGGAGTCCGCGGCTGGAAGAATTAATTAGGGACGTGCTGTTTTCTGGGCAGCACGAAGCTTGGGTAGAGGCATCCAAACCTTTGCCGGCCGCGCTATTTTATTTTTACTACATTTTCTCAGGTTGTAAAAATAGTCGCCAGGCGGGTTGGTTCTGAGAGTTTCTAGCAAGGAGCACATTCAAGGCCAGGCAGGCTCCATAACAGGTTTCTCTTTACACAGCCAGAGGTGAGCAGTGAAAACGTGGTCCCCCTCGGCTCCCCATTCATCTCCATCAAGAGCCCTTCAGCCAGAGAGAGGGGCGGGGGCCGCCTTAACGCAGATTTATGATGTCCCCCCACCAGGAGCGTGGGGGGCACTGGCCGGGGGCTTCCGCAGGGAGCCCAGGTGAGCCGCCAGCCTTCTCTGGATAATGTCCACCTCCCAGGTTTGTCATTTTTGGCAGGAGTGTGTTTGTGTCTGGGCGGAGAACGGGGTTTCATGGAAAAGTGATTAACTCTTCAGAGACCTCCCATGAGCAATGGCCAAGCGGATGTCAGGTGAGAATCAGGCTGAGGTTCACACGGATGCCCGAGCACTTTGGGGGTATAGACGCAGTCATCATAGGTATAATACCCAGAGTAATTACTAATGCGTGCGCTTCGGCCGTGACTCATTACATAACCTTTGCCCTGTTGGCTAGTACTTTTGGCCGGGATCCCACGCCGGCTGGACTCAAGTTCTCCGGGTAATGTATCAAGTGTCTGGGAACCCAGCACATTAGTAGAGTCGTGTTTTCTACAAGGTAACATTTGTCTTAGTTATAGCTACTTGGGCTCTTCAATCATTATCAGTAGCTTAAAATAGTAACGCAATAATCATAATGGTGACTCATTGATGGACACACCCTCCGAGGATTACTGCAGAATTTTGGTCTTGATCAGAAAACCCGTTATGACAAACCATGCTCACTCCTGTGGAAGCCTTCAATACCCCGAGCTTCTTCACGTTGCAAATGAAATTCACCATTTCAGAATGTGGGCTCCCGGTTCTGACTCGTGGGTCACGCACGGCCCCCCGTGTCTATCTGTGCCTGGACCCATAGACTCGTGGGCACATACGGTGACAGCTTTGATCTTTTGACTTGTCCGTCACGGTCGCTCAGTCCTGACTCCCGAGGACCTTCTGGAAAGCCGGTGACCCCAAAGCAGGGGCACTTCTGCTGACCTAAAGGCCCCCGGAAAGGAGTGGAAAAAAACTCAAATCCCCGTTTTGATAATGCGCCCAATCTCCAAATGTGCAACTCTGATATTAATAAAAATAAGCCGGTTTTCTCGGAAGACCTTGCTAATGCAGCCTCGTTTTTTGCACATTCTGCCAGAGAGCTTTTGTTCTTGTACGTCTTTATTCCCCCACCTCCACCCCCCCACCCTTTCTCTTTTTAATTTGTTGCAGGTGTGTCGCTAATGAGCTCTCTCTCCTCCCCTCTTGACAATGAAAGACAAGCCAGCCGGGTACCTGGATGGACTGAGAGCTGAAGTGTGAGAAACTTGATAATAAGTTGCCGATGGCCACCAGCCAAGGTCAGCTGCCCCCCATTAGTCCCCGTCCCCACAAAGCAGAGCCAGATAAACTGCTCCCCGGTTAAAACCTCGGTCCCTTTTTTATGTCGTAGTCCAGCCACACAATTGGTGTCACTTTAAGCCCATATGAAAAGAAATCTCTTTTATGGATCTGAGACGCCAGTCCAGTCCCGCAGAGGGAACCTGCTTCCGGCGAACACGCACACCTCCTGATTTTATTTTATCTTTACAACACAGGCCGGAGGGTCGTTTTGCAGTTGTGTTGCGCACGCCGCACGTTTGGGGTCCTTTAAAGACCTGGATTGATTGGAAGGACGAAAATTAAAAGCAATCGGATCCAGCCTCATGCCAGATCCCCGCGGATTTGCTCCTTATCCCATTTCCATCCACCGTCACAATTTGAGAGCCTGCCCGATTTGATCAGATTCACCTCCGGGAGAGGTGTGATGCCAAGGTTAGGAGGACGCCAAGTTATGGGCAACTTTTTGATCTGCCCATCAGCAGTCTGAGAAACGCTGGCTCTGGGTTTTCCGCATCGGCCTTCGGGAAGACGCGAGCGCCTCACTCTGCGACCCGGCAGTCGGTGCCCCGGCTCCGGGGACGTCCAGCCGCCACTGCCCGGCAGATGTGGCCCGTCCATGCCTAGGCCGAGAGTCCTGCCCGCCCCAGCCGCCGCCTCTCCAGGGCCTCTCCAGCCATGCTGCCCCTGCTGGCTCTGCTCGTGCACTGCCTCCCGCTGGCCTCTGGCGACTACGACATCTGCAAATCCTGGGTGACCACGGACGAGGGCCCCACCTGGGAGTTCTACGCCTGCCAGCCCAAGGCGATGCGGCTGAAGGACTACGTCAAGGTGAAGGTGGAGCCCTCGGGCATCACGTGTGGGGACCCCCCTGAGAGATTCTGCTCCCACGTAAGTCGGCCCCCTGCTCTTCTCTTCGCTCAGGCCGAGTGGCGGGGGGGTCCGGGACAGTGGCCGTCCCCCCTTGGAGAAGTGCCAAAGCAAAGGCCACCCCCCGGCGGGGGCTGAGGTCACGTGACTTCGTTCTTGGCCCGCTGACCCTAGATGGGTTCCTCTCTGGGGGAGGCCATAGTAGTGATGGTTCCTGGCCGCCAAGACAAGCCCCGCCTCCCTCGTCAGGAGGTCGGCATTCCGGGTGGGGGAGCGAGGCGCGGTTTGCAGTGTCACGCTCTGTCCGTCCCCGTGCGCGCCGTGCAGCCTCCCCTCACCCCTGCTCCAGGCCAGCAAACGCTTTTGCCAGGCCGGTGCATGCCACCCACCAGGCTGGGACTTCGCAGGGGGCAGGTTTGCTGGAAGTGCTGAAGGGGGGGGCGGGAGGAGGGGTCAGACCAGGATGGACCGATCTGGTGGCCGGTGCTCTTTTCCGTCCCTGTGTGCGGCGGCTTGCAGGCACTGGTTAAGTCGGGCCCAACAGACATTCAGGCGTTGTCACTTGAGCCCTTAACTAGAGAAGGATGGGGCCGTAGAGCTGCGGAGTACTGGGTCGGTGTTAACAACAGAAACAGTAATAGTAATGGGGGTCATCTGTGTGAGCCCCCCCGGTGCAAGTCCCCCCGCCCCGGCTCTGCCAGGCTCTCTGTGTGGTGTAGAGGAGGAGTTCCAGGGTGCGGGCTGGCAACCAGTGGCCTGTCTGGGCCTCTGTTCCATTGTCTGTAAAATGGGCGTTGTAGGAGTAAGTGCGCTAACTCGGCCCTTGCAAGGTGCCTGGCGTGGAGCAAGCGCCCCCTAGAGGTTAGCTGTTGTCATTCCTGTTGCACGGATGGAGAAACTGAGGCCCACAGCCACACACCGGGAGGTGCTGGAGTGTGACACCCATGTCTGGCTCCAAAGGCACTGAGCTAAACTATCTACCGAGAGTGGCCTTCCCGCTGGGCAGTGCCAGGGGGCCCTCCCCAGCCCCGTGCCTGGCAGGAGCCTGGGCAGGGCAGCCAGGCCGTGGGAGCTGATAGGAGGGGCTCATCATCATCTTTGGGGGGACTGCTGCCGCCACGGGTCCTTGAGCGAGCCTCTGGGCTTGTGGCTGGACTGAGCAGGCGCCCCCGCTGGGCCCCCGAGGACGCCTCAGTCCCACGGGGAGCTTCGTTCCCATCACAGAGCAGTCAGCCTGGGAGGCGGGTTTCCACTCGGACAGGCAGCAGTGAATCTGTCTCTGTGGTTGGTGGCCGGGCCAAGGGGGCCAGCTGGGGAGGGAGGAAGGCAGCACAGGGCTGGGAGCAGAGAGCGGGTAGTTCTTGGGGTTCACTGCACTGGGGACCCCAGAGTTTCGCTGGCTCAGGGGTGAGCAAGGGGGTCGGCTCCTGAAGGTCAGGGGCAAGGCCAGGTCGAGGGGCAGTGGAGCCCAGTTCTGAGCCGTATGTTAGGCTGACAACCCATTCCAGCTCCTGGGAAGACTTTAGGCACTCCTTGAACAGTCAAGCATCTTGACTGTATTTCTTCTCTTAAATATTAATCATTGCCTTAATGTACTGGGGGGAAGGGTGTGGTGTGGGACAGGGCAGCTAAGTCATAATTCATTGGACCGGCTTCTGGTCAAGGGCTTGAGAGGTAGACATGACCATCAAATGCAGGTCTGAGGCCCTCTCCTGGCCAAAGCTGGCCGAGGCTGCTCTTAGCCCGGGACCCCTTCCTGCCCCCACCCTCACACAGAGGACCCAGTGCCGCTGCCACAGTGGGGTGGTCAACCCCCGACCCACAATCCTAACGCTGCCCCACCTGAGCCCGGGCAGGTGTCCCTGAGCACTGGGGTCTGGGAGGAGCTGGCGTCCTTCCTTCTTCTCTCCCTGGAAGACAGAAGAGGAAGAATATCTTCAACATGTCCCACATGCGAGGGTCCTCGGTGTCCCCCACCTGTCTGGTTGGCCCTAAATATTTCATTACAGGCTGCTCTCCTGCTCTGCCTTTGATTACAGATGTGCGGCCAACAAGAATGGGGACCCTGCCTTGACAGGTGCGGGGGGGGGCTGGCTTCTGCGGGAAGCAGGGGGAGGGTCCCATCCAGATGGACTCAGCGCCCCATCCCCTTCCCCTGTGTCTCATTTAATCATCTCTGGGGTGCTCTGAGGGGGGGACTCTTCTAATCCTGTTGTAGGGACTAGAGAGGTTTGCCTGAATCCTGCCAAAGTCACTCAGTGGCAAAGGCAGGCGGGTAGCTGGTCTGCAGTGTGGGCCTGGGCATCCCCCACGAGGTGGCTCAGCCTGCCCGTCTGAGCCGAAGCCTCCTCCCCTGCAAAGTAGAGGTAATACCGCCTGCGTGTCACCGTGCTGGCAAGAGGATGCCCCCTGGCCATGCCAGTCCTGGGCACCGTGCTGGCACCTAGTAGGGGCTCAATGTGCAGTAGGTGTTATGCATTTATTATTGTTGTTAGGATGCCCTCAGCGGCGTCCCTGGCTTGTCTTGGTTCCTCTGTTCAGCTCTGAGGACGCCACGCCCTGTATTTCTAGTCTCTGGGCAGCCAGGCTATGCGGCATGGTCAGAGAGCTTGAACTTCTCTGGGCGGCAGGTGATGTGAACCACCAGGGGGCACCCTACCATTAGCCAGCTGCCCACTGCCCCTTTAGCCTTGCAGGCGTCCTGTGGGACCCTGTTTTCCTTGCACCCCTGCACTTGGACCTGTCCCAACATGCGGCCAACTGGAGCGTGAGCCCTGGAGCTCCCCCAGGGTGCAGGGTGGGCCGAGAGGCAGCTGCCCTTTTCAGGGTTCAGTGTGCAGACCCTCCCTCCCGCCAGGCTTCCTGTCCTTCTGTCCTTCCGCAAGGCCACCTGAGAACTGAATTGTAAATTCCAGCCTGGTGAGGAAGGGGAGGGGGAAGAAGACCAAGATAAATGAATAAATAAAACCTATTGGCTCTAAATGCACAATGAGAATTAATAGGGATGAGCTCTCAGCAGAGGATCCGAGGGCAAGGGCAAAGTTTCAATGAGGGCTGCGGGAGAGGACAGACGGCCCTCTGCCCTCCGTTCTGGGGGGCCCCCGGCCAGGGAGGGCCAGCCCGGCCTGCGGCAGGGCCCGGGGGGTGGGAGAGGCGGTGCCCACAAAGGCTTTTTAACGTGGCCGGGTGTGGCAGGCAGCCCCACAGTGTTCCCAGACTCTCTTCTTGTGTCTCTGAGACAATAGCTAACCCTTGAGCCTCAGGAGAGAGGTGGTGAGGAGGGGCGAAGTGGGGAAGAGAGAAAAAAGAGAGAGGGAGAGACGGTGCTGACCCCAGGCCGGGCGGATAGTGTTGAAAGCAGTTCTGTAGGCACCTGCAAATGTAGTCCTTGGACTCACCTTGTTAAAAATGCAGAATCCCAGGCCCTGCCCCAGACCAACGGAGTCGGAAGCTGCATTTAAATTTTTTTTATGTTTTTTTAAATTTATTTTTGAGAGATAGAGAGAGACAGTGCAAGCAGGGGAGGGTCAGAGAGAGGGAGATACAGAATCTGAAGCAGGCTCCAGGCTCTGAGCTAGCTGTCAGCACAGAGCCCGATGCGGGGCTCGAACCCACGAACTGTGAGATCATGACCAGAGCCAAAGTCAAATGCTCAACCAACTGAGCCACCCACCCAGGCGCCCCTGGAAACTGCGTTTTAACAAGCAACACAGGTGATTTAGATGCATGGTCTGAGAAACAGCTGCTCGACATAATTGCTCAGTCGTGGGTTCAACTCGCTGCTGATGCTTCCGGGGAATCTTGGCAGGTTGAGGGGTGGGTCGAGGCTGAAGGAGGAGGTGAGGAGCAGGAGGTATGCAGGGGTCCCAGGAGTGAGGGGTGGAGCTGGGAGCTGGCATCCCGGAGGCCCTCTGGAAACTGCGTGTATCCTGTCCAGAGGCACCGGCCTGGGGTCTGAGGACCCGAGCTCCCGTCCCTGCCTTGCCGTTTTCTCGGGCAGGGGCATCTGGGCAAGTCTCCCCGACCTCAGTTTCCTCATCTGTAACGAGGGCGCATCTCGGCTGCCCTGCCTGCCCCACCAGCTTCCGGGGAGAAGGAAGTGCCTCTCTCAGAATATCCAGAAGCGCTTGAGGGGGGTGAGCTCTGTTCTAGTGTCACGCTGCGATGTTATCGGGAATTCAGTTGATCCTCTTGATTCTGAAACGGATGGACAGCCAACTTCGTAGCCAGGGAGACTCCAGCATACAGAGGAGCCTTGGTCTTGGTAGATGGGCAAACCAAGAAAAGGCCGGGAGGGTGCCTCTTTGAGCACATGCCTTCCTCAGACCCCGCTTTACCTTCTCTGTGCCTCGGTTTACCCAGATTCCGAGCAAATGGCCCTATCCCCTCCACCGCCCCAAGGGGACTGCTGGGCTGATTAAGGCAGATGGCAGGTGGATCTCTGAGTCTTCTGGCCCCCTCCTCACCATGACACTGAGCACCATATGCAGAATCAAGGTCATGCATGCCCCGCCTCCTGCCAGACCTGGATATTCACAAACTATCCCCACCCAGCGTCGCCGAGCCGACCGGCCCACTGGGTCAGGCCTCCTTCCCCTTCTGTATTCCTGGCCCCCAACCCCCCAGAGTAGAGGCCCCCTCCTCTCAACGAGAGAGCGCGGCAGACATTACAGACACACAGCCAACAAGGTGGGGAGAGACCGCGCTGATGCGGCGGAGCCCAGAGGGACGAAGGCGCCCCTCTCCCCGCTCACCCTGCGTGTGCCAGCTCGCCACGCTTCCCACCTGCTTGCCTGTCTCCGGGCCGTCTCCTCCACCCACACGGCGTCCCTTGACTCCTTCACTTCCAAGGCTTTCACAGTCACCTGGACATCCCCAGCTCGTTTTTCAAGGTTCGGGTTGGACCCCACCTCCCTGAGAAGGCTTTCCCCCATTCCCTGACCGAGGTGGGCCAGAAGACCCCCATCTGGTCACATCCCTGTCATTGTGCTCATCGACGTGGCCCAGTGATGGAAACTCCAAAGCTGTGTGACCTTTGGCATGAGGCTTACCCTCTCTGGGGCTAGTTTCTCACGTTGCTGCTATTAATAGGGTACGCAAAGGAGACTGTCATGTGCACCGGGCCTGGCATATGGCTGACGCTTATCCATGCGGGGTGTTATGCTCCTTTGCCTGGGACTGTGAGCTCCTTGGAAGGAGGCCTGCCTCCTCCCTCCGCCCCCAGCACGTCCCTCCTGGCTCAGTCAGTGCCAGGTAAGCCCTCCACGAATAAATGGCTGGGTGAATGGAAGGTGGGTGAGATCCGGGAAGACTTCTCAGAGGAGGGGGGAGATTAGAATTGAGTCCTACAGACAGGATCGGGGTTTTGATCAGGCCAGGAAGCACCGAAAGCCCTCGCTTCTCTCCGTCAGAGCCCCTGGTCATGAGATCCGTGATCGGATTTCACCAGGGGGTCTGCACAGCTCGGCGCTGAGGTAGAAAGTGACTTTGGAACCTGAGTTTCACCCAACCCTTAGTTAAAGTGGCTCATTCTGTCAAAATGCCCGAGGCAGGGCCCAGCCTGGGACAAGAATAGTTCCAAGCATGACATCTTGTTGCTCAGTGAAACCTCCTTCCTGGGGAGCAGACGAGTGACAGGCCGGGGGCAGCGCGCTGTGGGGTCAGCGCCCACACGAGCGAGCTCTCTGCCCCTTGACTTCTCCTAAGGGGATGGATTTGGGTGCAGACACCCTGTGGAGGGTAGGGCGCAGTGCAGGCGGAATGCAGTGGGGAGGGGAAAGGGCCTGAAGGGGACATCTTTCCAAAGAGTGTCAGAAGTTCTAGAACTTTCCAGGTTGTACCTCCCTGCCTTCCCCAGGCTCATCTTTCTTTTCTGACTCTACATTTCCTGGCCTTGGTTTTTCATATGTTTTCCTTTCTCTCCTGCATCGTGTGTATTAGCACCAGCTGCCTCAAATCCCATATGCGGGAGGCAGGGAGCGGACAGACGGACAGACAGGCAGGCTACACCCACCGCGGATGAGAACGTGGGATCCGGGAAGGGGCAAAGGCAAGCTCCAGTCATCCCAGCCCTGTGGACTGTGGGACTTTGGATAAGTCCCTTGGGCCCCGAGCCTCAGTTTTCCCTTCTGAACATTGGGATGACACCAGCCCCAGGCTCAGAGGAAGGCTGACAAATGAGATGAGACGCAGCTCCAGGAGACCTCAGCGGGGCACCTGGCACAGAATAAATGTTCCAAAAATGAGATTTTCTTTTTCCACCCTAGAATTTAGCTGGAGAGACAAAGGAAAGACAGTAGACAGAAGAAAGGGCTGTTGACGGGGCGTGTAATGTGGGGTAGAGTACGTTTGTGCTGTAGGATTTCAGAGATGGGGGTCGGCACCCATGTGGTCTGGAATTCAGAGGGGTGACGGCCAGTGCCGGGGAGATGACAGGTGCAGGGACGCAGAGGGAGGGTCCAGGTGGTAGGAGGAGAGAGGTGTGGATGATTGGAAGGGATGAGCCGCTCCGCCTCCTTCTCCCATCCAAGCCCCCCAGTCCCTGCACTGGGTAAACTGCTGTCCCCGCGCCCCCCCCCCCCCACCAGGCCTGCAGGGCAGGGCGTTACTATGCTATTAGATGAATAGATAGAATGAGGCTTCCCTAGGTCTACTTAGTGGAGGAGCTGGGATTCAACCTTCCTCTGTCTGGCTTCTAACTGACCCCTAGCACTGGGGGTGTGTGGGGGGGGGTCAGGCCAAGGGTGTGGTGGGAGTGAGGGGAGCAGGGGCCAGAGCGAGCCTGCAGGGCATGGAAACCCCGAGCCAGGGGCCTGAACGGAGCATGGCAGGCTCGAAGGGGCGGGAGAGCCCCTCACTGCCCAGCCCTCGCCACCCCGGGCCCCAGGCCCAGGCTGCAAAACTCTGTCCCCATCACCCAGCCCCGTGGCCCAGGCTCGCTGGCCTCAGAGCTGGCCGGCATCCATATGGCCCATGAGGCAGGGACCAAGTTGCGGAAGAAACTAGGAAATGGCAGATGATGCAGAAGAAGGTTCTGTTTGGCTTTGGTTTACAGGTTCTGATTTGTTTTCCATCAGCAGCAGATTTGCTTAAATACAGGAAGATGTGGCTCTGATTCTCTGAGCGCACTCCAGTGGAGGCAGGGACAGTGTGTTAGCGCAGGACGAGCACTGGAGGGGAGCGGACAGTTCCAGGTTCTGGCAAAGTCTCCGTGTTGCTGGGACAGCAGGCCAAACCCCTTGGCCTCAGTTTCCCCACCTGTGCGAAGATGGGGTGTGCCTAGATTCACCAATGCTCCCGGAAGATCACCAAATAGATTCTGGGAGTTTGGGGAAATCAAGTCTGGGGTTCGGCTTTGGTCACACCCAGACAAAATGGGGGACCCCAGTGCAGAGAGAGGGAGGGGCTCTGAGTGTCCTGCACAGAACTAGATACTTTTTTCAAGTTCAAACTCCTTTGAGATATAAAGAATACTTTATAATAGTATTCTCCTAAATGCAAATGAAAACAAAGAAAAATAAAGATGAGTGCTAAAAATATAACAGCACATCATGTAACTTCCCTCTGGTTTTCTAAATCCTTTTCTCTAAATTGAGATATATGAACATATAACACCGTATTCATTTTAGGTGTACAATGTAGCAATTCGATACATGTGTATACTGCAAAATGATCACTGTGATGAGTTTAGTTAACATCCATCACGACACAGTTAAGGTTTTTTTTCTTGGGAGGAGGGCGTTTTCAAAACAATTAAAAACTTTCTGTAATTGAGGTGAAATTCACATACCATGAAATTAACAATGGAAATAATTTTATTGCAGGAAAATATAAAGAGCAGGAAGTTTGCCTTTTTAACCGTCTTTAAGGCTATAGTTCAGTAGCATTTAGGACACTCAGAACGTGCGGTGTCGTCTTCAGACCTCTTCGTCCCGGCAAGAGGAAGCCCCGTTTCCATCCTCTGCCCCTCGGCCCAGCCCCCGGCAGCTCCTAGTCCGCGTTCTGTCTCCATGGATTTGCTTATTCTGGACACTGGGTGTAAATGGAATCATGTGATGGGTGACTTTTTGTGCCTGGCTTCTTTCACGTAGCATCATGTTTTCGAGGTTCGCCATGTTTTGGCAGGTGTAAGTGCTTTGTTCTATACTTAAAGCTGAGTAATATTCCATTGTAGGAGTAGACCACATTTTTTGGTATTCATTCACCGGTTGATGGACATTTGGATTGCTTTTACTTTGGGGCTGTTATGAATAATGCTGTTCTGTACCTGGGTACAGTTTTTTTGTGGACATTGCACTTGGGTATATACTTAAGACTGGAATTGCTGGGTCATATGGTAATTCTATATTTAAGTTTTGGGGGAACTGCCAAACTGTCTTCCAGGGCTCCACACTATTTTCTGTTCCCACCAGCACCGTGCATGGCTCCAATTTCTCCCCATCCCCGCCAGCACTTGGCGTTCCTCATTTCTGTTTTTTATTATTATAAAAAAATAATAGTATTATTCCCTAGTGGGTATGAACTGGCATTTCATATGGTTTTGATTTGCATTTCTCTGGTGACTAATGAGACTAGGCATCACGTGCTTATTGACCATGTGTATATCTTCTTTCGAGAAATGCCTGTTCAAGTCTGTTGCCCCTTTTTCACGGGGTTGTCTTTTTATTGTTGAGGTCTATGTGTCTTTTCATATGCTGCCTACTAGATCCTTATCAGCTATATGATTTGCAGATATTTTCCCCACTCCGTGGATCGTCTTTTCACACTCTTGGTGGTGTCCTTCAATGCACATGTTTTTTATTTTAGTGAAGTCTGATTGATCGATCTTTCCCCCTCTTTTGTGTATGCTTTGGGTGCTGTATCAAAGGAACCAGTGCGAAACCCAAGGTCATGAATGTTTACCCCATGTGCTCTTCTAGGACTTCGTACAGTTTGGGCTCTCGTGTCTAGATCTTTGATCCACTTGGAGTTAAGTTTGGTATATATTGTAAACTAAGCACCCGACTTCCTTCCCATGAGGGCAGCCAGTTCCCCCAGCGCCATTTTGTTGGAGAGACGGTTCTTTCTCCATTCAATGTTCTTGTCTCTCCTGTCGAAATTCCGTAGACCATAGATGCGAGGGTTTACGTCCGGACTCTCCATCTGTTCCGTGGAAATGCTGAGCATTCCATGTCCGGTGTCTCCTCAGATGCTCCCAAAGATCCTGCACGGTGGAAACTGCTTTCCCCATTTCACAGTTGAGCAAACTGAGTCTCCAAGACCGAGTGGAGAGTCGGGGCTTGAACTCAGCTCCCAGGCACTTAACAACGATGCCATGCTCCTCACCTCCCTTCCCCCACCTCCTTCCTTTTTTATTCTGCTTCTCCTTTTTCCCCGACCTAGCTTTTAGGCTGGGGTGTTAGCTATCCAGAGGAGGATAAATGGGGAGCAGTGCCCGACCTGTGACTTCTCTCCAGTCTTGGGGTATCTCCTCTCCAGCTTCCACGACGCCCCTCCCTGACCTGCTCAGCAGGCACCAGAGTCTCCACCTTTGTCCCACGAAATAAATGCTGCCGATGATTATCCTCCATGTCAAGTGGGGAGTGCGGTTTGGAAGGGGTCTTAAAGGTTAGAAGAACATCAATACGCATGAGCAAATCATGGTGGATCTCGTGGCCCAGGGGAACGTGGGCACCTTGGACCTGGCCGCTGGTGTCCCTCTGCCCCGGGCCCTGAGGCCTGAGCGCCCCGTGCCCAGGCCATCCTAGGGCTCCCATGAGCACAGTGTGAAACGGCCAGTCAAATCCAGCTCCCCCTCATTTCCTCTATGAGGGAAAACTGAGGCCCAACTGGATGGAGCGACTTCCTTGGGTCCCCAGGGAGGGTCCGCAGACCCGGGAGGCTCCAGTGTCGGCCCAGGGCTCTCCTGAAAGAGTGCACCCGAGCCCTGAGGACATTCCACACCAGGCATATCCACTCCTGCCTGGGGTTTGACCTCACATGATGGTGTTTGGTGGGGGGCGCAGGGGTGCCTGCCTAGAGCTGCCTGCAGCCGGCGGGGTGCCCTAGCTGCCCCTTCGGGGATGGTGTGACGTAAGGAGTTTGCTTCCCGCCCCGCCCCCCAGGTCAGCATGTGGCCCCCGATGACCTGGCTGTGCTCAGGGCTGGCTCTCCAAGGCCCCCAATCCCCCCTGCCCCCACCCACCCAGGCTGTGGTTCTCCTGGCTGCTCATGGCAGCGCCACGGTGGACAGGAAGGGACCCGGAATCGGTCACCTCCGTCAGAGAACACAGCCCACCTCTCCCTGCCTCGCTCCCATTGATCTGCCTTCCACACCTAAACCCGGGGCTTTCTAGAGCTGCCCCCTGCCCCCCCATTAAAGGGACTCAGCCCGTCATCAAGGATCTGGCACTCTTGTCCCCCAGCTCTTTGCCCTGGGCGCGTCGGGACCATTTGGATCCTTCCGTCTTTCATTCCAGTGCCTTCCTTCTGCCCATGTCATTTGTCCACTTGACTCCAAGTGTCGGCCAGGGAAATAAAAGGAAATGAAACATGACCAGGGCATTTCCCCCTCGGTCATAGCAGAGTCTGTTGTTGGGCAAAGGTGAAAAGGAGGCCAGCGAGGGACGGAGCCTGCATGTTACCCCCAAGCGCCCTCCCTCTGCTCCAGCCCAAGCAGAGGGTGGTGGCCATTTGGGGTTCTTGGGGTGTCCCCTGCCTCTGGGATTCAAGAGACAGCCCAAGGCAGGTGACAGGAGAAGCAGAAGCCAGCTCGCCAAAGGGCACCCTGTCTCTGTCCCTGTCCCCAACCCGGGCACCATCCAAAGGCCTTGCCCACAGCTCTGGGGCTGGTACTGTGCTGAGTCTGGGCTCCTGGGGACTGGGCTCCCCACTGGACCGGTTTCTAGAAGCTGGGTGACTCGAGGCAAGCCTTGGGGTGGAGATTTCCTGTCAGCTCCACTGCACCCCCTGATTCTGCTTCTAACCTTAAGGATCTTTACACTTGGAGAGGGAGCAGGAGAGGGGAAGGGGGAGGGAGAGGTGGGGAGAGAGCCAGTAAGGTCCCAGGAACCCAGGAGGGACCCGGAGGGGACAAACACAGCAGGAGACCAAACCATCCCTCAGCAGGGGCCCCTGCCTTCAGGGATTCAGACCCCCTTGAGGGTTCATGGTGCTCTTAGGAACAGTGCACGTGCACACACACACACACACGCACACACACAGTTGCAAGCACACTCAGGGCTTCCCAGAATGCCCCGAGTCCGTTCATGGATCCCCATGGTCCTTCGGGGGGGCCCTCATGCTCAGGAAAATTAATTCTTTTCTTCTTGTAACAGTTAGTCCTATTATCTGAGGATTGTCTTGATTTTACATCCTCCTCCTCAGAGGAGCAACGGATTGCATTTATTGAGTGCCTACTGCATACCAAGCACTTAACGGAACCTACCTCATTGAGCCCTCATAGAAGACTTACGGTAGATCCTGTATTTATACCCATTTTGAATAATGAGGAGCCCACGGCTCAGAGAGGTTAAGCCACTTTCCCAAAGTCACACAGCATTGAAATAGAGGGGCTTGGCATCTCTACCTCGGGCTGCCTAGACCCAGCGCTTAGCCACGAGCCAGGCCGTCTAGCTGATGCGAGGTGCTCTGAGGAGCTTAGAAGGCAGCTGAGCTGGTTGTCATCTGTGTGTGTGCCTGCGTGCTGATGAGCACGCTCTCCCCGGCAGGCTCGCCTCCCCCCGCACGGCCTGTCCGCCCCGGGAGGGAGGTCTGGGGAGGAGTGAGTGACGGTGGCAGTTACCCCCACCCCCCACCCTTGGAGACATGGCGGAGTCTGCTAACCCACTTATTTGATAATTCACTTATATCATGTCTATTTGGCAGTGCCCGCTCCCACGCACCAGCTCTGGGGAGACAGCTCTGCCTGGAGGGACCTGAGCTGTTTTTCTGGGGAAAGAGTGGGAAAAAAATACACCCAACAATGGACAGTAATGGACCTAAAAATAGAGGGGGGAGGGAGGCCCGGGGAGGGGGGAGCGTGGCGGCGTCTGCCTTCCAGTGCCTTCCAGCGGGGCCTGTCCGCCTGGCTGGGGCAGCCCGCCCCTTCCCACTGGGGTTCCCCAGCAAGTCTGGCTGCCTCTCAGCCTGGGGGATGGGCCCGGCAAGGTGAGGGGGAGGGAAGAGGGGATGGGCGGCCGGGGGCACCGCCAGATGGAGAGTCGTCCCAGGGCAGGGTCCTTGGCCGCACCCTGGAGTCTCCGGGCAGCGGCAGCGGACCCGCCTGGATAGGTAGGGCCTACCCCGGAGGCTGTGACGTGGCGGCCTGGGGTGCCAGGCACGCCTCACGTGAGAACCGCTGGGAGTGGGGTCTCTGCATCAGGAAAGGGGTTCTGACTTTGTGCCCGGCTCCTTCGTGGGTCCCGGGTCTCCTAACCATGAGGCCACCTTCTTGAAGGCTCCGAACTCAGGTGGGCCGCTGAGACTGGGGCAGTGGAGAAGGTGGGGGGCCAGGCCGCTGTGCAGATTCGAGGCTCTGCTGGGGCCCGCGCCCCGCGTGCCCGGCTCTCGGCGTGCCCCATGCGGGCTGCACGGGGGGAGCCCACGCACGGTCTCTGTGGTGGGCCTGGCCACCGGGGATTCGTCTGACCCCCAGGGGGTCCTGGGGCACAACCAAGTGTGAGAACCCCCATCCCAGCCTTCCTCGGACCGCGCTCGAGCCCTTCCGGTCTTAAGCATCTCGTCATCCTTTAAACTCAAAGGCTGGAGAGGGAGGGAGTTCCTTCTCCGAACCCGTCCTTGCCCTTGACCTGCGGAAGCTCCGTCCTTGCTCCGGCCTCTGGGGGCTGAGGGGCGCCGGCTCCCACTCGGGGTCCCTCGCCCTTTGTTCTCAGCTTCTGACCCCCTCTTTTTGGAGTAAAGCTGGCCGGCCACAGTCAGGGCCTTCCTGCAGCTGCTAAATGTCAAGGCCACCGATGGCTCCAGCTGCCCCTTTGCCCTGCTCCCCTCCTTCCCCACCAGGCCCCCGTCTGCAAGTGCACGAACTCCTCTCTCCCGGCATCTCTCCCGCATGCCCAGACCAGCCTTACGTGGCCACGCTGCTCAGGGCACCCTACTTCCCACCGGGCTGTCCCTACCTCGCCCACCCCTCCTTCCAGGCCTGCCCTTCTGAAGTCTCACCTCCTCAAGGGAGCCTTCCTGACCATCCCGGCCTAGTTCCCCCCAGGCCTGTCAACCGGGCCATTTGTGGGGACCAAGCCCAGGGTGGCCTTCTCTGGTGGTCACCACAGAGTGCTTAGTGCCCCCGTGAGGGGTCAAAAGGCCCGAGTTACTGGAAGTGTGACCTTGAGTCAATGTCGGGCCTTTTGAAGCCCTCAGGTCCCTCCCCTGTGAATCCAGGCTGATGGTGGTAGCAAGGCTGATGTCCTAGAATAGGCGTCCTTCTTTGGATCAACCGGACCAGGCCCCCAAACCTGGCCGGGCATCTGAGTCACCGCCGAGGGGTCTGGTTTGGTTGGTTTGCTTTTAATCCGGAGCCGAGTCTCTGGCCTTCGGGCCCGGGGATGTTTGCGCACCTGCTTATTCCAGGAATTCCGATGAGCAGTCAGTCTGACTGCTCCTTCGCCAGGGCTGCTCTGCAAACAGAGGATGCGCAGAAACAGTCGATGAAGAAGTGAATAAATCAATCATGGAAGCTTACCAGCTCAGCCTTTCACCGCCCCTGCCCTCTCCGCGGCAGGTGGGGGGGGGGGGGGCGGTGCACCTGTCCAGGTGTGCCCAGGCGTGCCCAGGCCCAGGCGTGCCCCGGACTTCTTAGCTCCTCCGCAGCCAGAAAGAGGGAAGCCTCGAAGGTGTCAGCTCGAGGCCCTTTGTACGGGCAGTCCCCGTCCGTCTGGGCATTGTGTCTACTCCTGAGACCCCCTGTCAAGTTCGGAGGACCCACACAGGGGACCCGCTAAAGAGGGGGGAGTCCCTCCCCAGACCTTAAGGAAGCACCTTGTAGGCACCGGGATCCGTCTTGACAGAGTGCACAGCGGGGGGCTCACATTCACCAAAGGAGTTTCTAAGGGAAACCTGACTGAGTGCTCATCTGGAGGGGGGAGGGAGAAGGGGAGGGGGATGGGGGAGGGCAGGGGCCAGGGATTCGGTCCCTGCGGAAGGGATGTTCAGGCAGATGCAGCACAGGGATGGAGGGGAGGAGCCCCAGACAGGAGGTGACCCATCCTGAGAGCCCAGGGCAGAGGCGGGAGGGGGGGGGGTATCAGGAAAGGAAACAGACACTGGAGAGTAGAAAACGATTCCAAGGGGCGCCTGGGGGGCTCAGTCGGTTAAGCGTCCGGCTTCGACTCAGGTCACGATCTCAAGTTTCGTGGGTCCAAGCCCCGCGTCGGGCTCTGTGCTGACAGCTCGGAGCCTGGAGTCTGCTTCAGATTCTGTGTCTCCCTCTCTCTCCGCCCCTCATCGTGTGCGCGCACGCTCTCTCTCTCTTTCAAAAAGAAAAAAAGGAAATGACTTCAATGGGATTATAAAGACATATGTGGCCCAAAATCCATTAAACTGCCCCTAAACCAAGGAGCAACTCCATGACAAGAGACAGCTGGCATGCTGGGCTTCCCCGAGAGCACATATTTCGGAGCTCCTCACACCGGTTCTGCCTTTTGCTCACCCGGTCACATTGGGCACGGTGCCTACCCGTGCCTCAGTTTCCTCATCTGAAAAATAAAATGAGGACTTGAGCCTTAGCTGGTAAGATTGTCACGAGTAGAGAAAACGAAGTCTCATGTGAAAAATCATGATCTCAGTGTCTGGTGCCAATAACAGCACTCAGTGTGGAAGTTTAAGAGAAAAAAAACCAGAAATGAGGCAGAGAGGGGTGTGGATGGTGGGGGGTAGGCAGAGCCAGCACTGGTTTGAGTTTGGACTTCTGGGGTTCAGCAGGGGAGCAGGATGGGGGGCTGGTGGTGGCAGGGCAATGGTTAGGGGAGGGGCTTCAGGATCAACTTCAGCCTCACCCCTCTTGGACCCTCCCCTTTCAGCGGTGCCCATTTTGGGACCACCGAGGCCCATTGGCCTGCTCTTGGGCAAGGAAGCCAAGGTCTGCTCTCGGGGGGGGGGGGGGTCACTCAGGCTCTGCCCTCCACCCCCAACCCAGCATTCACGTCCTCCACGCCACGTTTCTTTTCCTCCCTGATAAAATATTCATGTCAGCAGAGCAGAGCAGGCCTCTTCGGGAAGGCTGCGTGTGTCTAGCTCCGGCTCTGCACAGGCTTTTAAAGAGCAGGGCGCTTTTCCTACTCTCTAAGCATTTTCTGAGTCCTGAATCAATAATGCACTTTCCTGGGCTTCTCTGGACACGGCTTTTCTCCCCTTGCACCCTGCCCCCACCCCGCCCCGCCTCTCCCTCTCCCTCTCTCTCTCTCTCTCTCTCTCCCTTTCTTTCTTTCATCCCCTCACCTCCCCTTCTTTACTTTCCTTTACTTCTTAAAAAGGTATTGAGTAAAAGCGTCGGGCTGTTTGGGTGGGGGCCTCGGATGGGGAGCGGGGTGCGCTGGGAGGGGGAACCGAGAGCCGGGGAGAGGCAGGCGGCTTGCGGGCTGAACAGGCTGTGTCCTGCAGGAGGAGGCAGGGAGGAGGCAGGGAGGAGCTGCGGAGCCTGCCCGCCGGCCCCGGTGGGGAAGCATTTGAGCTCCTGACATGCGGGAGGAGGAGAGCTTGGCCGAATCCAGGTTCTCTAGATACTTCTTCAAATCAATTAGAGAATGTTTACCGCATCAGCAGGGAAATCAGGACCGAAACACAAAAGAAAGGGGGCCTGGAGCAAAGGAAATATGCGGGGCATGAGCCCAGATATGCTGCAGACTTTCTCGGGAGCCAGCAGTCTAGTCCGGCCTCTCTGCTTCTTACGGTAATGAGCTCCCTGTCGCTGGGGATGTGCAAAGGGAGGGGGAGCCATTCTTGGTCCGAGACAGATGCCTGACTGTGTCTGGTCAGTGATGTAACAGGTGAGGGGCTGGACGTGCAGAAGTCGCCCGTGGGGGACCCTAGGGATCGGCACAGGCTCTCCGGCTGAGACAGAACTTCTCATCCAGAACATTCCTAGAAATCTGGCTGTGGGAAGAGTTCACATGTGCCCAGGGCAAAACAGAATGCATTTTTTTTAAGAGTCCAGTGGCCACCCCTCATCTGGGGTTTCAGTTACCCACACTCGACCGTGGTCTGGAAGCAGACGATCTTCCTTCCGGCATTGGGCCAGACGTAGCCCAGCGCGATGTCACCGAGCCCCGTCCCCTCCCTCCCGCATCCCGTCACGTAGGCCTCTTCCCGGCTCCTGTCCCGAGGGGCGCGGTCGGCCCAGGAAGAGAGACCACGTTCATATAACTTTGTTTTGTAATTTTGTAATTTTAAAAAATGTTTATGTCTTTATTTTATTTTGAGAGACAGAAACAGAGAGCGAGTGGGGGAGGGGCAGAGAGAGAAGGAGACACAGAACTGGAAGCAGGCTCCAGGCTCTGAGCTGTCAGCACAGAGGCTGACTCGGGGCTCGAACCCATGAACCGTGAGATCATGCCCTGAGCCGAAGCCGGATGCCTCACCGACCGAGCCCCCCAGACGCCCCCCACATAACCTTTGTTATAGGGTTTGGTTGTGACTGTTCTGTTTTCTTACCAGTGGCCATTGTGACTCCCTTCCTGTGCCTAATTTGTAAATGAAACTTTATAGAGAAACCCAGGACAGGGGCGCCCGGCTGGCTCAGTCAGAACAGCACGCGGCTCTTGATCTCGGGGTCGTGAGTTTGAGCCCCACGTTGGGTGTGGAGATTTCTTCAATAAAAACAAAAAGTTAGGGGCGCCTGGGCGGCTCAGCCAGTCGAGTGTCCGACTCTTGACATCAGCTCAGGTCCTGTCCTCGCAGTCGTGGGATTCTTCCTCTCTCCCTCTCTCTCTGCTCCTTCTTCATTCACGCTCTCTCTCCTGCCCCCCAAGATAAATAAATAGATAGGTATACAAATAAAAATAAACATTAAAAATGGAAAAAACCAATATATATGGGGTTTGGTACCATTTGGGTTTTCAAGCAGCCACTGGGCGTGTTGGGAAATATCCCGTGTGGATGAGTGGGGAGACGGCTATAAAACTTTTTTTTGATTTTTAAAAATATTTTATTTATTTTTGAGAGAGAGACAGCATGAGCAGGGGAGGGTCAGAGAGGAAGGGAGACACAGAACTGGAAGCAGGCTCCAGGCTCTGAGCTGTCAGCACAGAGCCCGACGCGGGGCTCGAACCCACAAACCACAAAATCATGATCTGAGCCAAAGTCCGACCCCCCAGGCGCCCCAACGGCTATAAAACTTTAAGCTCCTGGAGAGATGAACTCTCGTCTGGCCAGAACCTTGACAAGGGCCCACGCATCCCCTCTGGGATTCAGCGGATGGAGGAAATCCGTCTTTCTGGACCTGCAGTCCTGAGGAGTGGGGGATTGACGTTGGCACCCTTGTGCCTCTGACCTTGGCTTCCCAGCTGACCCTCTCGCGGGGTGGGGACAGGCGAGGGGCGTCCCTCCTGGCAGCCAGAGCCGCAGCCCAGCCGGCTGCTCCGATTCGCTCAGTGCCCAGTTAGCCACGCAGCCCTTCTGGGTGGCGCCGGGCAGGTGGCCCGCCCTCTCTGAGCTGCTCCAGAGTGAGCGGATTGACTGGGACCAGCGAGGAGGTGCCTTGAGTGCGGGCTCCACGGACAGGCTCATGGGGGCTGATTGTGAAGGTCCTCACGCGGTGTCTTCATCCAGCAAACAGCACTGCCTGCAAACCGTCCCTGGGGAGCGCGGGGAAAGGGTAGGCAAGACCTGGTCCCTGCTGTCCTAGAGTCCCATCCCAGTCACGGAAGGTTCTGGAAGGAGGTAAATTGTAGGCAGGGGTGAAGTGTAAGACCTCCCTCTCCTCCCACTGGAGCAGCGAGAGCTGATAGGGCAGGTTTGGTGGGGTCTGAGGGGGGCCTCTGGCCGGGAGATGCCCCCTGTGGCTGGTCCCTAGTGGGGGGCTGCAGGTGCGTGGGGGGCTGTCGCCGTGGCCTCTGGGTGCTCCCCGCCGGGATGGATGAGCCAGGGAAGACCCCGTGTCCAGGCTTCTGGCCTTTGCCGTGAGTCATGGCCGGGCTAGGGAGAAATGTCTCCAATGAGAAACCAAAACCAAAAAAGAGAAAACCAGCAAGAGTTGGCCAGCGGCAGCTCTGCCCTGAAATGCCGTTCGGGTCAGTTTCCGCTGATTCACGAGCAGGGCGGGGTGACCTTGCTTGGGTCCAGGCTCCAGCTGGAATACAAACCCAAGAGGGAAAGGGAGAGAAGGCTGCAGGTGGAGGGTGCTAGAAAGGGGGGAGCAACAGGGACGGGGTCCGTGGAACCCCCGGGGGAGAGGGCAGCGGGGGAGGGGAGGGCTCGGTGGGGGTGTGGGGAGCTAGAGACTGCCAGGGCGGCTAGAATTAGAATCTGCTCGCAACAGAATCTCGTTTCCGCTTTGTTAATAATTCATCCCCGCTGCAACTTCTCTTACCAATAAATAGGAAATAATTTGTTAGGGAGAATTCCCTGGGCACCCTGGCTTTCTCCCTGGAGCAGAGGGGGGGATGCCCTCTCTCTGTGCCCTTCCTCCCAGGTGGTGAGGGGGACTGAGGAACGTGGGCTCGGCGAGCTCAGCGTCAGAGCCCGATCAGTCCATGAAGGGGGAAACTGAGGCATCGATAGGGCAGGGCCCCACCCAGGGTCACACATGGGGTTGGGGACAGTCTCCCGAATCCCAGTTCCATGACCCTGTGGGTCAGAGGACTTCGAGGGACTTACACACCTGCCCAGGCTGGAAGAGCTTCTCCCAGGGTTCTAGAAACATCCTGCAAGGTGGAGGGAGGGGCCACGTGTTGCCTTCCTCGCCTCGCCTCACCCCTAAGTCCAGTTCCGCAGGAGGGAGCTGGTGCCGCCCCACCTAAGCTTCAGAGCCCTCCCGGTGCCCGGTGCCGGCCGTGCCCCACGTCCCTGCTGCCCTGACACCCCTCACCCCCCCCGCCCCCCGCCGCCAGGGCTCTCCCTGGCAGCCTCCCGCCTCCCACCGGCAGATGCCTCCAGCCGCGCCAGGGTTGACGGGCTGAGCAGGAGACGGTTCAGTTGGCAACTCAGCAGACAGGTTCAGAAAAATCTGTCAGCTGCCAAACTGTTCCATGGCCTGCCCACACGCCTGGGTGGCAGAGCGGGGGGCTGTCTGCCTCCCGGTGGAACCCGAACCTCGAGGGAGCAGCACGGGTCGGGGGTGGTGGCCTTCCCTTTCGGGCGAAGGGCATAGTTTCCTGCCACATCTCCGAGCCCAGGCTCCTGGCTTCTTGTCCCCCCGGGCCACTTCACAGCTGTGTGACCTTGGGGCGCCTGAGTGGCTCGGTTGGTTAAGCATCCGACTTCTGCTCAGGTCACGATCTCACCATTTGGGTTCGAGCCCCGCATCAGGCTCTTTGCTGACAGCTCAGAGCCTGGACCCTGCTTCGGATTCTGTGTGTGTGTCTCTCTCTGCCCCTCCCCTGCTTGCACTCTGTCTCTCAAAAATAAATGTTAAACAAATAAATGAAAAAGCAGTGTGACCTCGAGACCTTGTGCTGCCTTTCCTCACTGGGAGGCTGGAAATGAAAGGACCCCCTCTTCCAGGACGTGTGGGGTGTGGAGCGTACTGTGTGCTCAGCTGGCGGTGGCCGCGATGCTGTCCCTGCCTCCGTCGTTGGCGAGCTGGGGTCTTGCGGGCTGCCCGCTGCACGGAGCCCACGTGACTCCCACAAAGGCCCTGGGAAGTCAGCCTTCTGGCCCTCGCTGGGCTCCATCCACTCCGCCCAGTCTTCCCGAGCAGCCCTGAGCAGTGCCGGGGCTCGGCTGCTGTGAGGAAGGGGGTGGGTGAGGCCGCTGCCCTCCTGGCGCTTCCCCTCCAACGGGGACGTGCGGGACTCGTGTGCGGCCGGCGTGCGCCTGGGGGAGGCTCCCACCCGGGGCCGCGCCCTGCGCCCCATCGGCGTCCAGCCACTGGAAGTCCGTCTCAGCACGGGCCGGGATGCAAACCCGGTCGGCCCAGGGCTGTTTATTCCTCTTCCCGAGACTCGGGTAGAGTTCCGAGGGCCGCCCCTGCCCAGGCTCCTTGGTCCAGACAGCCAGACGTCCCCTGGGCACAGTCACCCACATCCCTGCTAACGGTTCGCTTTCCTGCTCAATTATGATTTTTGCCCGAAGCTTGTCTACACTGTTTACAGCCTGGCTTCTGACTCCCAACTGCAACCGCACCCCCTCCCCGCCTTCTTCGCCTCTTTGCCCAGAAAATAAATAACGTAAGAGCAAAAGCATTCGAGAGACCACTGAAAGGGTTGAAGATGGTGGCACGGAATGGTTTTTCTGTAGAATAGTTCTTCCCAAGCGACTCCTACTCAGTGTCTCTCTAGATTTGTCCCCAGCCCATTCTCTGGTGCTGCTGTCCTAGCTGGCTGGCCTCCCCTCACCCTGCGCCCCTGCCTCTACCCCTCCCCTCCAACCCCCCTTGTGTGTGTCTGCAGAGATAGGGAAGTTGCAGACAGGACGGGCTGGGTTTCCCCAGGATTCCCTTGGCGGGGTCCCGCTGTGCTCAGAGGAAGTGACAGGGGGTGACAGGCCCTGGGTAGTACTGGCCGCCCGGGTGTGGGGAGTACGCCATGTGGAATGGATGCGAGGTGCCCAGCCTGCCCTGGCACGTGGTTAGCACTCAGTGAAAGGCTCTTCCCAGCCCGCAGTCTCCAAGGCCTTCCGATCTTGTGTGAGGTTCTGATTTTACTATCAATGAGCCATTGCCCCCAGCCTTCTTCCCAAGGAGGGCTGCTAGGACAGCGCCTGAGCTAGTGTATCTGGAGCTGCCGTTGAATAATCATTGCTGCCATTCGGAGGCGTTTTCTAGGTATTTCACACACATTATCTCACATGATATTGGATGAGAAATTAAATATTCAGAGAGGCAAAGCCAGTTTCTCGAGGCCACACAGCCTCAAGGGATAGAGCTGAGATGAAACCTGGGACTTGTAGAGTTCAAAGCCATTTCTGTAACTGCTCCAGACTCCAGAACCAGGGCTCCTAGATGGGGGGATGGGGCCCCATGAATCCCAGAATTTGCATGGAAAAGGTGGTATGTGACTTTTTTTTTTTTAGAAAGTCTCAAAGCCATTAATCAGGGATATGATTTACTTACTTTTTTGGGGCTATCCATAAAATGTCTAAAAAATTAATTATTGCTTTTGGTCATATCGAATGCTGGCTTTGATATCATCCTACAAGGTTAAAGGTATGCCTCTAACACCCCCTAACTTTCTCTTTGGAATAATGAGGCCAGGTCTTAGACACTAGGTATTATTTGCACTGTCTGCTTCATTAGTCTGACCTCACAGAGACGGGTGGAAATGTGCAGACTGAGGAAGGCAAGGAGACGCCGGTCCTCCAGCCCGGCCCCTCCTTGCACCTGCTCTCACGAGCTGTCAGATTGAGGGACAGCACTTGGGACAGGGGGGCTCGGGGTCAACTGGGCCCCCAACCCCAGCCTCCTCCTCGGGACCCTTGCTGGGGGAGAAGAGAAGCAAAGCCAGGGCGGGACAAGTGGTGTTTGGGAAGGACGCTGGCTCAGCGTGGACAGCGCCTTGCGCAGGAGACGCGCCCCTAAACGGTTAAATGGAATTCCGAGAGCTTGGGGAGGGAGGGCCGAGGAAGAAAGACGTGAAGCAGGAGAGAGGGGGAGAGACTTGGGCCGGTGATGGCTTGGGATTTATTTATCGTACTCGCTGTTGATTAAGCCCGCTCAGCAGCAGGCGCGGGGCTGGTAAATGCACAGGCTGGTTCATTAGTTTCTAACCATCTGCTTCCCAGGCCGGGGGTGGGGGGCGGGGGGGGGCGGGAGGCTAGTGGGCTCTGCGGGTTAAGGCAGCGTGGTGTCGACGGCCGAACTGGAACCCCCCGTCCCCTGGCAGAGCGGGCCATGTCAGTCTTCCTGGTGACAGACAGGCAGGGGGCTGTGCTGGGTCCGATGTCCCACCATGGGGTCCCCCCCCCACCCCCAAGAGACTGGGCAGGGGAGGTAAGGCAGGGGAATGGAGAAAGACGGGGGAGCAGTTGGGGGTTGACAGGAATAATATCAACATTCACCATGAGATATATGAATATTAATCGAATCATCATTATGTAAATAACTAATTAATATGACAGTAATAACTATGATTTAGCGAGTGGCTACTGAGGTCCAGGCCCTGTACAAAGGCTTTCCTACGCTGTCCCAGATGAGCACACTGATAACCCGTCATGGACGATGAAGGAACCGGGTTTAAATATTGAGTCAGGCAAGGAGGGCTTCCTGGAAGAGGTGCGTGGGGGATAGGGCTCTGCAAACCCAGAGGAGCTCAGAGGGGAGAGGGGAGGAGGCAGCCAGGGAAAAAGCGCAGGCCTCGGAGCTGGACTGATGGG